>JAJJLH010002099.1:0-51266 GCA_023806865.1 Isotricha sp. YL-2021a
ATTTCTTTTATTTTTATTTGTTATTTTTTTTTCTTTGAAAGGTTAAATATTTGAAATTAGTGTTTTTTTAAATTTTTGATTTTTACTTTTTTTTTGGCTTGTTTTTATTTTGTTAATTGTTTTTTTAAGTTAAGTGATTTTTTTATTATACATTTTTTTCAATATTATTATTATTTTTTTTAAATGTTTTTTTTAATATTTAATTAAGTATTTATAAATATTTATATTTTTTCTTTATAGAAAGATTAAATTTATTTTTTCTATTTTTAGTAAAACTTTTTTTATATATTTCAATGGATAAAAATTAAATATTTACAAATAATTTTAATTAACATGTAGTCACTTTTGTAAATATATCATTTTTATATTTATGTAATTCTTTCCTAATATCAATAAATCTATTTTTTATTATATCTTCTAAAATATCAACTAAATTACTTAAAGCACAATCTTCTTCATCTTCTCCAAAAAAACTTTTAATTAAAATCCCATTTTCTTTTTGTAAAGAAAAATTAATTTCAGAATTATCAATAATAACAATTTTGTTTAAATCTCTTCCAATTTTAGAAATATCTTTAACAAATTCATTATTAATTAAAATTGTATGATGTCTATATAATTTATATGAAAAATACTTTTTTTCACTTTCAATTTCATTTATAATAACATCAGCATAACTTTGAGTCGAAGCAGTAAATAAAATGATTTCACAATTTAATTCTAATAACTTATCTAAAAATTCATTTAATCCAGGTCTCATTCTTAAAATTCCTTTTCCATTTTCTTCTAAATTTTTAAAATGAATTAATGTTTCATCCATATCTAAAACTATTGATAAATTATAATCTTGATCAATATTTTCTAAAAAAGGGTATTTAATTGGATAAAATGTTGATGAATTATCAATGTCATTTTTATCTTCTTCTATTAAGGAATCTTCATGAGTATCTTTTTCTATTAAATAAATTCCTGTTTTTGATGATTTTAATTTAAATATTTGCTCAAAGTATTTTTGATACCATTCATTACTTAATTTATTTATATTTTTTAATGCAAGATATGGTTGAGTTATATTATTTTCTTTTTTAAATTTATATAAATTTTTCTCTAGATTTATTATTTCATATAATAAACTGTTAATGATTTTAAATTTTTCTTGTAATAATTTATATATCATAAAGTTATTTCTACCTAATCTTTTATTTGATTTTGTTATTATAGTTTGTTGAATTTTATTTAACCAAATATTTGTCATTTTTTCTCTTTCAATATCATTTAAAATTATTTGTGATATCATTAAAAATATTTGATAAATTTCATTAAGACAATTTATAATTTTATTTAAAAGATGATTAATTTCAATTTTATTATGTTCTGATGAATAAATAAATCCACAAATTATTGTAAAAACATTAAAATTCAAAGCTTGTGTTAAAATATTTAATTCTTGTTCTTTTTTAGAATATGAAGTTTTAATACATGATATTATTTTATAATATTTTAATGCTCTAAAATAATCTAAAAATAAATTTAAATCTATTTTATCTGATAGTCTATACTTTTCAATTAAATGAGTAGTTGATTCTTCAATTATTACTAATGATTCTATATTAAATAAGTTAAAAGGATTTGTTTCTTCTTTTTCTAAATTTTTTGTTTTTAATAAATCATCAATATTATCTTGGTGATTTGTATCTGATGTTTCTACTTCAGCTTTATCATATTTTAAAATATTTTCTCCACTTCTTCTTGATGTATGATTATTTTTTTTAGTTTTTATATTCATCTTTATTAATTTTTATTTTAATAATTATTAAAATATTTAATATATGAAAATTAAATATTTATAATAATTACTATTTAAATCTAATATTATAAAAGGCATTAATATATTATAATTTAAAATTTAAATATTAAATATTTCAAATTTAATAATAAAAAAATTAATTATTTTAAGATGTCATTAAAATCATTAATATCATTTCTTTTAATACTATTCCCTAAAATAATTTCAATTGAAAATTGCAAATCAGAAACATTAAATCAATGTACAGAATGTGAAGAAGGATACGTACTTCAAAATAATAATTGCAATAAATGTAATGATTCATATTGTAAATATTGTTTAACAACAAACTTATATTCATGTTTCCAATGTAAAGAAAATTATATTTTAAAAGGAAGAGTTTGTGGAGAAAAATGTCAAATTTCAATTGATCATTGTGATTTATGTGAACCAAATACAAATAATTGTATATTTTGTAATAGTGGTTGTGATGTTGATAAAGGAAAATGTTCTTGTAAAGCTAGAAAAATATTAATTATATTATTAGTTATTATGAGTATTGTAATAATTGCAATTGTTCTCTTATGTCTAATAAAAGTTAAACAAATGAGAAATTTAAAATTTACACAATTTATTTATTCAACTGTTGATCCAGAAAAAAAAAACGATAGAGAAAGTAAAAATTATTATAATAAGAATCTTTATATAATTAAAAATGAGGAAAGTCCAATTAATGTTAATGAATTAGATAATAATAATAATATTGATAAAAATAATAATAATGATGAAGAACCAAATAAAATTAAATCAAATGATTTAATTGATAATGATATTACAGGAAGTAATATTTTATTAAAAAAAAAAAATATGTGATTATTGTCTTATTGAAAATGGAATAATACAATTAAGTTGTGGTTGTTATTTATGTTCAAAACATAAAGATTTAGGTTTAGGTGAAAAATGTCCAGTTTGTAAAAAAGAAATTAACTTGATAGATTAGATGTAATTATTTAGGAAAAATAATAATTATATAATTTAATATTATGGAATCATAATAATTATTTAATAAATATAATAATTATATAAAATATTAAATAATAAAATCTTTAGCTAAATTTTTCTATTAATTCATTTGTTAAATCAGTTTGAACTAATGGATCTATTGAATTTATATTAATATCTATAAATCCTCTAATAAAACTTAAATGTTTTTCTAATATTTTAATATCTGTTTGAAAATCAGGTTTTTCTTTATAATCATTAATCCAATTTGATAATTCATTTATAAAGGATTGTTCATCATATTTTTGCTTAAACGTTTCTATATATTTTTCAGAAATTACATTTTTAGTTGCATTTACAAAAAGATCTAATGATTCTTTAGGATTTTGTCCTTTTTCTTTTTCATCATCAGTTTTTTGAACATATATATCTTTTTGCCCTTCTAATGCTTTCCCAACATTATCTAAAAATTTTAATATATTTTGATAATATTCTTCATTTTTATCATTATCCATTTTTTAAATTTTATTACAAAATAAAAAATAAAAATTTTATTTATAAAAATAAATAATAATATACCATATTTGTGAAATTAATGAAAAAATAATGATATTATAAAAACTGTTTTTGATGAAAAAAATATTTAAATATTTAATGAATATATAAAATAATATAAAAAAACTTATTTAAAATGGGTTCAGTATGTAGTAATAAACCAAATGTAATAGAACCTAAAATTAATCCTGATTATATGATTCCTTTTGTTTATCATTATGATTTAAGAAAAAAATTTAATTTTGTTAAAATTATAAATCATGGTGCATTTGGTCAAGTAAAATTATATAAAGATAGAACTTTTACAAAAGTAGAATTTGCAATTAAAACAATATCAAAAGATTTATTATCAAAAACAAAATTTCAACAAATTAAAAAAGAAATAGAAATTCTTTCTGAATTAGATCATCCAAATATAGTAATATATTATGCAACAATTGAAATGACAAATAGTTTTAACGTTTTAATGGAATATTTAAGTGGAGAAGATTTATATCAAATAGTAAGAAAAAAAAGTAAAAGACCAACACCAGAACAATTTAAATATATTTTATATCAAATTTTAAGTGGATTATGTTATTTACATTCAAATGAAATAGTCCATAGAGATATTAAACCAGAAAATATAATTTTATGTACAAATCAAAATGAAAAATATGATTTGAAAATAATAGATTTTGGTTTAAGTGAAAGATTTAAAAAAAAAGAAAATTACATTACAGCAGGAAGTCCAAATTATATGTCACCTGAATCATTTAGTGGGAAAGTTACTCCTAAAAATGATATTTGGTCAGTTGGTATTATATTTTATATTTATTGTTATGGACAATTACCTTTTGATAGTGAAAATAGAAAAGAATTAATTAGGCAAATTAAAGAAGATGATGTTGATTTTAATAAAGAAAAATATAGTGATATTACAAATGATGAAATTGATTTATTAAAAAAAATGTTAGATAAAGATTATGAAACTAGAATTAATGCTTTAAATGCTATTCGACATCCTATTTTTGATCATTTAAATGAAGAATTTGATGATGATAATATGAATCATTATTTTAAAGAATTTTTCACTCTTAATACTTTAAAATTAATTACTTTATATGTTGAAAGTTCAATTATAAAAAAAACTTTTTTATATATGTATGTTCTTTTAAATCCCTTTGATAAAAGAGATTATTATAGAAAAATGTTTTTAGCAATTGATAATTTATTTAATTATATTGGAGTATTAAAATCAAGAGAAGTTTTTGAAGAATTTAAAAAAAGAAAATTAGTTGATGATGAGGCAGGAGAAATTTTTAGTTTTATTGATTGTAATAGAACAAATAATGCTAAAAAATTATTTAAAAAAGAAGGTTCTTCGAGAGGTGATACAAATTCAGAAAATTCTAAAAAAGAAATGAGTAGAAATACTACTTCAAAAAGTTTAAAATTTAAAGATTGGGGACAAATTACTTATACTGTTTTTTTATCTTTTTTCTTTATTGAAGAAATACCAAAATTAAAAAATGAAGAAAGTAAAATTGGTTATTTATTTAAATTCTTTTGTGATAGACCTTTTGTTTATAGTTATGATAAAAAAAGTTCTATTGTAAATGAAGGTGATATGGTTTTTGAAAATGATATAAATGAAAAAAGTAATACTATGACTAAAGAAACTTTTAAAAGGTTTTTATATAAACATAATTTACCTTTTAAAGATGCAGAAGATGATATAAATAAATTTTTTGCTGAACATCCTGATCCTATTTATTTTAAGGAATTTAAACAATTAATTTTCGAAAAAAATGAATAAATATGTAAAGATATTTTTTTATTGCTATTTTATATATTTGTTTTTAAAAATATTCTTTTGTTATTAATTATTCCATATTATTATTATTAAAATTAAGACGTTAAAATATTATTATCTTTTAAAATTTTTTATTTATATTTAATTTTAATGTTTTAATTTACAAAATAATAAATATTATCATCCAAAAAAAAACAAAAAGGGAAAAAAAATGAAAAAAAATATAAATTCTCCTGAAAAAAAAATATTAACAACAACAATCCAAACATCAAATAAAGAATCATTAAACATAAAAGAAAAAAACATAGAAAACGAAAAAATAGAAAACTACTTCGAAAATTTTAAATCATCAGGAGAAATATATTCAATATCATTATACAATGACAAAACAATAATAATAGGTGATGGTGATGACACAACATATTTTTATGATATAAAAAAGAAAAATTATCAAAATCAAAAATTAAATAAAGAAAGTATTTCATTTCTAAAAATATCAAAAGATAAAAATTATTTATTATCAACATCAAATGATGGTGAAATAATAATATTTTCCCCAAATGAAAATTTTAAAATAATAAATAGAATAAAAGATAATGATAAAGAAATAAATTGGATAGAATGGAATCCAAAAGGACCAATGTTTGCTTTAGGATGTAATGATGGAAGTATTTGGATTTATTTAGCAAAAAATCCTAAAAATCCTATTAATTTTTTTAATCATTATGAATCTTCAACTTGTGGTAATTTTACTAATGATGGTTTTAATTTAATTTCTTGTGGGGAAGATGGTTTAATTTTTTTATATGATTTAAAAGGGAGAAAAGTTATTAAAAGTATTAAAGGGGATATTGGTCCTATTTTATGTATGGATATTATGAGAAATGATGATAAAAAAAATTTATTTGTTGTTGGAAGTTTATGTAATGAAATTATGTTTGTTTCTTTTGATAAAGGGAAAATTGTTTTTTATCAACAATTTGATTATGATGAAGATGATAATGAAAAATATATTTCTGATAATAATGCTAATGATATGAATGATGATGATATTAATGATGATAATAATGATAATCAACAAAGTGGGATTGAGTCTATTTTATTTTGTAATAATAATAAATTTTGTGTTTTTTCTGATTCTTTATGTAATTTTAGAATTTTTGATATTACTTCTATGCAAATTAGGATTACTATTCCTTTAGATAATGAAAATATTACTAAATTAATTTCTTCACAAATAAATAATTTTATTATTTATGGTTCTGGATGTAATGGGAATATTTATGTAATTGATACTAGAGGTAAAGGAAATATTATTGAAAAGAAAAAAATGCATAATGATGTAATTATGGATTTTGTAATATCTGAAAAGGAAGAATTTATTGTAACAAGTTCTTTAGATAAAAGTATAAATTATTATAAAATTCCAATGATAAAAGAAAAAAAAAATTATTGTATATAATATATATTATTATAATATATATATTTTATTCTTTTATTATATAATTAATATAAGGATACAATTAACCAATATGATTAAAAAATGCAAAAATATATTTCAGAATTAAAATATGAAATAAGTCAACATACTGATTGTTTATCAAAAGATGAAAAAAATTTATTAATCAATTTAATTATTAGAATAAAAGATGAAAATAAAGCAAAACAAATAGACTCTAAAAGACATTTAAGTTTATCTCAACCTAACATTTTAAAATTTCAATCATTTAAAGAAATAAATGCAGATGTTTCAAAAAAATTTTCTAATGACGAAAATATTTCTCCAATGTATACTTTAGTTAAATTTATTTTTTCACTTCCAATATCTAAAAAGATTTGTAATTTTTTTAAATTTCCTCTTCAAAATATTTATACATTATTTCCTTTTTTTAAATTTAATTTTTTTAAAAAAGGAAATTTAATTTTTGATACAATTCAAAATAAACCAAAATGTTTTTACATATTATTAAGTGGAGAAATTGAATATCTCCAAGCACAATATCCAAATTTACTAAAAAACTTAATTAGAAAAATAGTAGAATTAAAATTAGAAGATTATTTCGAACAAACTTTTAATATTAAAATAAAAGAAATAGAAGTTTTTTCAGAAGAATCAGAAAAATTAATGTATAGAAAATTAATAAATAATATAAAAACTTCTGAACTTGATGAAAAAACAAAAGAAAATTTATTAAAAATAGAAATTAAACCTCCAAAAAAAATAATATTAAATCAAATAACAGAATCTTGTGGATTAAGAGAAATAGTTTCAGAAATAAGAAAAATAAAAATTAAATCAAAGGCAACTGCATTAAGTAATGTATATTGTATTTATATAGAAAAAGATATATTAACAAAATATTTAGGAACAATACTTTTAGATTCATTACATTCAAATTATGATTTTATTGGGAAAATATTACCTTTTTTAAAAGAAGATTATCAATTTACTTTATTAATGAGAAAAGTTGAATATTTATTTCCTTTTAAAGGACAAATTATTTATAATGAAGGAACAAAAGGACATTTTTTTTATTTAATTTATCAAGGTGAATGTACATTAAAAAAGAAAATTTATATTGATTCAAATAAAGAAGTTTCAATTTATCCTAAAAATGATTTTTTACCTTTTAATTTGAATTTATTAACTGTTAAAAAATATAATGTTATTTCACTTAATAAAGGAACTTTTGCAGGAAGTGAATTATTATATTCTACTGAAAATTTATATGATTCTACTTTAGTTATTAATTCAGATGATACAATATTAATTAGATTTGATGTTGTTGATTATAAAGATGATTTTGATATTTTACAAAGGGTTAAAGAATGTTTATTTCAATCTTTTATTGTTTATCAAAATAATTTAAAGGAACTTGAAACTAATTTAAATGAAAATGAAAGAATTATTATAACTTATAGAAATGTATTTAAAAAACTTATTAATACTTCAATTGAAAATAATTTTATTAATAAAATTATTTCTAAAATACATAATAAACCACTTAAAAGTATTATTCCTTTTCAAAAAATAAAAAAAGATTTTTCCCTTTCTCCAAAAAGAAATAATATTTTTATTAAAAAACAAAGTTTACCTTTTTTAAATTCTGATGATACGAAAAGAGAAATAAATTTTTTTGATAAAAATTTATCTATTTCAAGGAAATTAAATAAAAATAATTTTTTTATTTCTTCACTTAATAGTCCAATTAATGAAAATTTTAAAAATAATAAAAATAATGATGAATTGAAAAGAAAAATTGAAAAAGAAAAAATGAAAAATCTGAAATTTTTAAAAAAAATTAATAGAAATACTAAAGAAATAAAACAAAGTATTAAAAAATTGAATAAAAAAAAACTTTTGAGAAATTCTTCTTTGCCTTGTCTTAAAGACTCACTTTACCAATCACTTTCAAATTTTGAGCAAAGAAATTTATCTTATTTAACTCCCTCATTTAAAATTCCAATGTTTTCTGCTTTAAATAATTAATATTTATTAAATTTGTATTATTAAATTTTTTAATTATGGAAAATAATGAAACAAATGAAAAAAATATTCATACAATGACTTCATTTTTTTGTAAAATAAATGATGAAAAAAAAATTGAATCAAATAATTCAAAAAATACTAATAAAATAAATGAATTAAATGAAAATAATATAAATGATCCAGAAAAAAAATTGAAATGGATACAATTATTTGGTGATAGTAATTTATTAAAAAAAAAATCAAATGATGAAAAAAAAAATGAGAAAGATGAAAATGTTAATTTAAATAAAAAAGATAATAATACTCATTTAAATGAAATAGATAATAATGTTAAAAATAATATTAACGAAAAAATAAATAATAATAATAGTAATAATTTAAATAATAAAAAAGAGTCAAATAATGAAGAAAATGTGAAAATAATTATAGAGGAAGACTCAAATAAATTTAATGTAGAAGTTAAATTAATTGAAAATGAAAAAATATATCTAGGAAATTTAATTTTATTAAATTTTATAATTAAATTTGAACCAAATAAAAGTTCAAAAGAATTTTTTCATGTTAATGCTAATAAAATCCCTAGTTATTATGAATTTTCAATATTTCTATTCGATAAAATAAAAATAAAAGATAATAATTTAACAATAATATTAAAAGATAGAAGAATATTAAATTTTTCTTCAGATTATTCCAAAAAATTAGAATATATTTTAAAATCATTAAGATATCCAGACAATATAATAAAATATTATCATTATGCATTTTTTTATAAAAGAAACTCCCATTATAAAACAAATAAATGGGATTTATATGACATAGAAATAGAATTTTGTAGACAAAACTTAGATTTTGAAAAATATAAAATTACATTAGAAAATAAAAATTATACATTATGTAAAACATATCCAAAATTTTTAATAATACCAAAATTATTCCAAGAAAAATATTTAAATGAATTATCATCATTTCGTTCAAAAAATAGATTTCCAGTATTAACATATTATTATTCAAAAGGTAATAATGGTATATTTCGTAGTTCTCAATGTTTATCAGGTTTAACTTTAAAAAAATCAAATTTAGAAATATTATATTTCAATTTAATAACAGAAAAAAAAAAAATGTTAAATATATATGATTTAAGATCAAAAACAGCAGCAGTAGCAAATAAATTAAAAGGAGGAGGATGTGATGATCCTTCAATATATGATAATTGTACTTTAGATTTTTGTGATTTAGAAAATATTCATATGGTAAGAAAAAGTTTTAAAAAATTTTTAAATAAAAAAGATAATAAAGATTGGATTAAATATATTTCTCAAATAATTTTGACAAGTATTAATATTTGTAGTTCAATTAATAAAGGTAATCATGTTTTAATTCATTGTTCTGATGGTTGGGATAGAACAACACAAGTTTGTTGTTTAATTCAAATTTTTTTAGATCCTTTTTATAGAACTTTAAATGGTTTTGGTATTTTAATTGAAAAAGAATTTGTTTCTTTTGGTCATCAATTTGCTTTAAGAAATGGTTGTTATAATGAAAAAAAAGAAAATGATATGTCTCCTATTTTTATTCAGTTTTTATTTTGTGTTTATCAATTAATTAATCAATTTCCAACTTGCTTTGAATTTAATGAAAATTTATTACTTTTTTTAAGTAATGAAATTTATAAAAATAAATATGGTAATTTTTTATTTAATTGTGAATTATATTTAAATATGAATTCTGCAAATGAATTAACTGTTTCAATTTGGACTGAAATTTTAGAAAATAAATATAAATATTTTAACCCATATTATGTTGAATATAATGGGATAATAATTCCAAAATATGAAATTGAGTTTATTGATAATTGGATAAATTTTGTTAATTATTATGAAAAAATTGGTGGATTATATTATAAAAATAAGATAGTATATAAAAATGAAATTTTGAGCATTGCAAATGAAGATAAAGGAAAAGCTATTGAAGAAGTTTATAATTTCTTAAAATCAAAAGGATTAGATATTTTATTAAATGAAAATACAAAAAAAATAATATCTAAATATCAACCATATAATTAATAAATATAATTAGAAATTATTACAAATATATTTAAAATATAAAAATATTAAAAAAAAAAATATAATATTATTTATAAATTATTTTTTATGACGTCATGTTATTTTATAGATAAATTTATAATTTTTATGTATAATAATAATGGGTGCATGTATAGCTAAAGAAAAGGAACCAGGAAATGTATAATATATATTTTAATTATTTATTTATTTAGATTCAAAGAATTGGACATAATTTTAAACATGATAGAATAATATCTTGTACAATAATGAATAATGGTGAAAAAATAAAGCAAAATTTAAATTCAAAAAGTACAATTAAGGAAATTAAAAGAAATTTACAAAAAAAATTTGAAAATGATAATGATAAAGTGATTAATTTATATTATAAAGGAAAGGAATTAACAAAAGAAAATGAATCAATTGGTAATATCTGTAATAATAATTCACTTGATTTAGTAATGGTATCATTAACAATGACTGAATCAATGTTAAAATCAGAAAATAAAATGAAAGAAAAAATAATAAGTAAATTAACACCACAATGTGAATTTCATAATGGAGATAAAGAATTATATATTTGTATAACATGTGGAATGGCATTTTGTGAACATTGTAGTGATAAACATAAAGATCATAAAACATTACAAAAAAAAGAAATATTAAAATATGCAAAGGAATTAAAAAATAATCAAGAAAATATAATTAAAACTCTTAAAGAAATTGGATTAAATGATGGAATTAGTGATAGTTATGTTTGTAAGGAACTTAGAGAAAATTTATCTTCTAAAATTGAAAAATTAATTAATATGGTTGATAATATTAAATTAAAGTCTAATAATGTTTATTCTGATTTTAAAAAAGATTTTGATAATTTATATCCTTTAATTTTACAATATAAAGATAAAGTTGAATCATTATATGAAGATTCAAAAAAAGAAACTACAGTTCGTTTAGAAAAAAATTTTGTTGATTTTTATTGTAAATATGTTAATGTTAAAACACATACAGATAAAATCAATGAAACATTATTACAATTAAAGAAAAAAATAGAAATTTTAAAAGATATTTTAGAAGATTTTAATAAAAGAGTTGAATCAATATATAATGATTTCTTAGAAAATTATTCTTATATAAAAGAATATAAATTTCAAGATGATTTTATATCAGGAACAATAAATAATAATTTATCCACAATTCATGGAATACCATTTTCAGGTAAAGCAATTAATTTAGAAGGAACAATTAATTCAGATTTAAAAAATTCTCGTTTAGCATCATCAACAATATCACCAGCATTTGGAAGAATGAATTTAGTAACTTTATTATCCCCTGAAAAAAAAGCTTTTGTAAAAAATGAAGAATTAAGATATAAAGAAAGGAAATCTTCAATAAAATCAAATAATATGATATTAAATAATTTAAATATAATAAAAAATAAAATAATAGAAGAAAATGATGAAATGAATGAAAATTACCTATATAATATAGAAGCAAAAACAACAAATTTAATAATATTTGATAAAGAAAATAAAAAAATATCAAAAGTAAATGTTGATTTAAGTCAACATCTCTTTAAAAAATTTTGGGCATATCATTCAACATTAAATTATAAAGGTAAATTTTATATAGGAGGTGGATATGCAACATCAAAAATGTTATATAAATATAATAAAACCTCAAATGAATTTATAAGATTAGAAGATATGCCAAGTGGTCATTCATATCATAGATTAATAGGTATTAATAATTTTATTTTTGCAATTTCAGGATTTAAAAGTAAAAAAGTTGAAAAATATAATATTGATACTAATCAATGGTCATCACTTCCTTCATTAGAAGTTTCAAGATCTTGGCCAAGTTGTGTTTGTTATGAAGATAAATATATTTTTTTATTTGGTGGTTTATGTGATTCAACTGATTCTTCTTTAAATAATCAAGTTGAAAAATTAGATATTACTAGAAATAATAATAATAATAAATGGGAAAGATTTAATGTTAATTCTGATATTATGTTACCTTTTTATATTGGAGTTGTTAAAATTAATAATGATGAATTATTATTATTAGGAGGAAAGTATGCTCCTACTGAAGATAATATTGATGAATGTTTTAGTTATTCTTATAAGGAAAATTCTATTAAAAAAGTTGATGAATATAAATTACCTATTAAAGATGAGTTTGATGGGAAGTTGTTTTGTAATATTGGAGAGAATATTTTTGGACAGTTTTCTGCTATTTATAGTGATTTTTTTTATATTGTTGATCTTAATCAAAAAAGTATTGAATTAATTAAATTGGAAAATAATGATAGTTAAAATATATTTATATATATATTTTTTATGATAATAAATAAATTTAATATAATTAAATAATTTATTTAAAATATTTTATTCATTTTATTATTTAAATAATGAAGAGTCATATAAATTACTTTAAAATTGATTCAAAGAATAATTTCTTATTAATGGATAATAATTATAAATCTGAATTAAATTCTTCTTTTAATTTAGAAATGGCTGAATTAAATTCATTATCTTTTGGAAGTATAATAAATCATTTTTTTTATAAAATTTTTCCAATCAATAGAAAAATTACAGATTTATTTGAAAAAAATATGGAATTATTAAAATTAATTGAGAAAGATAATAATTATTTATTTACAGATAATGAATTAGAAATTTCTCTTGATAATATTTTAAATAATATTTATATTAGTAATCAACTTATATTTGATAAAAAAACAGTAAATGATATTAGTAAAATTTTAATTTTTAGTTTTAAAAAAATTAAAAATCATTTAGAAGAATATAAAATAAAAACTCATGCTGATTTTATATCTAATTTATTTGACATACAATATAAAGAAGTTGATATAATTAAATCTTATATTAAAGAAGATAATGAAAATATAAAAATAAAAAAAGGAAAAACATTTTTATCATCATCAAAAAATGCTTTTGAGCCTATTTTTATATCTAATAATTATAAATATATAAAAAAACAAAAAGAATATAATAAATTACCAAATGAATTAATTATTCTTATTAATAAATTTCAATATATAAAAAAATTTATATTTGAAATTGAAAACCTAGATGAAAATAAAAAATATTCTTATTTTATTATTTTATTGAATGTAAAATGGTTATTTCCAAATTTAATTGACATAGATTTTAATATAAATTCTGTTTCATTAACAAATATAATAGATCAATATTATAAAACAAAATTAATAGAAAAATTAAAATCAATGAATAAATTTTTAAGAACAACAAGATTTGATATTTTTAATATACCATATAATTATATAAATAAATGGGAAGCTTTTACCTTTTTACAAGATGAAGGAAATGATTTTGAAATTATTAGCTATAATAATAATAGTGATAAAAGACCATTTTTTATAGCAAATAATATGTCAATTTATGATAGTGTTAATAATAATTCAATTGATAGTTCAATAATAAATAATAATCAAAAAAATGAAATTGAATATTCAAGAATTGTTGAAATTAATCAAATGAAATTTGATATGATTATGATTTATTCTTTTTTTATTATGAAATGGAATTCTATATTTGTATTAAATTTAAAATTAAATGATTCATTTAAAAAAGAAATATTAACAAGTTTTTATTTAAAAAAATTAAAACCTATTGATATTGATTTTTTAGATGTTTTTTGTAATATGAATCAATTAATTAATTTAAACTTTGAATTCAATGCTTTAAATTATCAAGTTTTTGGAAAAATTTTAGGAATAATAAATTTCAATATGAAATTAAATATTTTAAGAATGAGTTTTTTTACTGAAGATAGATATTATTCTCCAAGTGGATTATTTAAATTAAGTTTTGATTTAGGTGAAAATATTGAAAAACATTTTGAAGTAAAATTAGATAATATGATATTTAGAGATTTTGCACATCATGATATTGATCATTTAATGATAAATCAATTATTAAAAAAATTTGAAAGAAATTTAGAAATTTTAATTAATTTATTATTAAAAAATAAATCATTAAAAGAATGTACTTTTGTTTTTCATTTACCTGATTTGATAGTTAATGAAGAAAGATATATAAATTCTTTAATTAAATTTATAATCAATGTTTTTATTTTAATTGCTTTTGATAAACATTCTTTTCATATTTTTAAAGTCATTGCTCCTTTAATTTTATTTGATGATAGAAAATATCCAATTTTAAATCAAATTTTAGGATTAATTAAAAAAGAAAATTCAAAATCTTTATATTCTATAAATATTTTAACTATTCAACTTAAATTTTTTGAAATGACAAATATAGTAAATTTAATAACTATTAATTTAACATCTTTATTTTTAGGAGATTTAGATGTTGAAACTTTTAAATCTTTTGTTAAATTATATTGTTCAAAAGAATTTATTAGTAAGAGTAAATTAAATATTTTAACAATTACTCTTCAATATTATATTATTGATTTTACTCCAATTTCTGATTTATTTTTTAATTTTTATTCAAAAAATCCAAAAGAATTAAATGAATTATCTCTTATAAGTAATTTAAAAATAAATAAAGCACAAATTGATTCTTTAATAAAAATAATTCTTTTTAATTCTGTTAATAAATATATATTTGAATTTAATTCTCAAAGTGAAAAAATAATTAATGAAACAAAAGAAAATATATATGATAAAGTTTTTTATTCAAAAAGTTATTCAGAAAAATTAAAAATATTAATTCAAGGATTAAGAAAAAGAAATTTGGAAAAATCACAAAGAAAAAAAATATATGATATAATTCAACTATTCTTATTAGAAAAAAGGAAAATATATTTAAAAACAAAAATAAAACCAATGGAACAAAATGAAGATTTGAGTTTTAATTAATAAATATTTCTTCAAATCTTATAAAAATAGAATATAAATAAATTATATATTTTAATTTTCATATTTTATTTAATTTATGTTTCATTATTTTAAGATAAATTTAATAAAAATTAAAAAAGCAATAAAAAATCAAAAATAATGTTTTATAAAAAAATAATATTTTTTAAAATCAAATTAAATATCAAATCAACAAATCAAATAACAAATTAAAAACAACAAACAAAAAAAGACCAAAAATCTCAAAAAAAAAAAAATTTAATAAACAAAATCTAACTTATTGAAAATCAACAATAGCAGCATAATCATCATTTTTTTTGTGATCATTAAAATTACTTAACAAACCAGTTTTATATTCACTTAAAAATTTATTTTTAACAGAATTATAATTAGTTCCAAGAATAAATAAAGTAACAAACAAAACAAGAATAAACAAAAGAGAAAAGAAACCAGATCCATTTTTATTATTATTTATTTTTCCTTTCTTTAATAAAACAGTACTATTAACTAAATCTTCAGTATCATTAATAACTTTTTTAACTTTATCTGTAACAGTTTCTTTATTTTCTTCTGGTAATTCTTCAGGATTTTCTTCAGGAAGATTTTCAGCATTTTCAGCTTCTGCATTTTCTAAATTTTCAGCATTTTCTGCTTCTGCATTTTCTAAATTTTCAGCTTCTGGATTTTCTGCTTTTTCTTCTGGTAATTCTTCTGGAACATTTTCAGCATTTTCTGCTTTTTCTACATTTTCTGCTTCTGCTTCTTCTTTTTTATTTTTACCATTTTTTTCCCCTTTTTCTTCTTTTTTCCCTTTTTCATCTTTTTTTCCTTTTTCTTCTTTTTTTCCTTCTTTTTCTTCTTTTCCTTCTTTAGGTTCCTTCTTACTTTTTTTTTTTCCATCTTTCTTACTTTTCTTATCATTTTTCTTTTCATCTTTCTTTTCTTTATTCTTACTTTTCTTACCTTCTTTTTCTTTTCCTTTTTCTTTTTGTTTTAAACTAGTAGTACCTTGTAAATTACTAGAAGGATCATTAACAGCATTTCTTCTAATATCATCATCATCTGTATCATTTAAATCATGAGGATCATTTATATCATCAATATCTGTATCATTAACATCATGAGGATCATTTATATCATCAATATCTGTATCATTTACATCATGAGGATCATTTATATCATCAATATCTGTATCATTAACATCATTTGTATCATTCAAATCATCTAAATCTGGAGGATCATACATGTCATCTGCATCATTTGGTCCATCATCAATGTCATTTTTTGTATTTGGATTTGAAAGTCTTTGCTGAACTTCTTCTTTTGTTAAGTTTGTTTTAATTAGGAATATGTGCTCTTTATGTGTTGTTTTTGCATCAACTTCTTCTACTTTGTGCTTTGTTAATGTTAGTTGGAATGATATTATAAGGAAGAATATGGTTAATGGGAGTTTTGATAGCATTTGAAGTTTTTTTTTTTATTTATTTTTTATTTATATGTTGGAAAAATATTCTTTTCGTTTTTTATATATTTTTTTTTGGATTTCGGATTTTTTTATTTTTTTTTAATGTTTTATTTTTTTTTATTGCTTTTTATAATTTTTTATTGTTTTTTTTCGTTATTTATAAATTTTTTATTAATAAGATGTTATATGTAGATTATTGAAAATATTTTTTTTAATTTATTATAATTTTATATTAAGTTGTTATTTTAAATCTTTTTCATATTGTTCTTTTATTTTGTTCATAATTAATTTCCTTTTAGTTCTCTCCCTAACAATATATTCAGTCATTTTTTTATTTTTTTCAATTTGTGATAAATCATAACCATTTTGTTTTTCTACCCTATTATAATATAATCTTTTATTCATATCAATTAATTTAATTTTTTTAATAGGATTCGTTTTATTAAAAAGTTCATTTTCATATTCTCTTTTTCCTAGTCTTAAATCAACATATTTATCAATATTTTTTGATAAATTTTTTTGAGTTATATATAAAGAATTAAAATTTTTATGTTGAGGTAAGGGAATTTCCATATTTTTTGATTTATCTCTTTCATACATTATTGTATTTAATTCATTTGTTAATTCTTTATAAATAGTTTCAGTATCTTTTGTACTTTTATCTCTATATAATTTACTTTGTTTTTCCATATCATCTAAAAGACTTTTCATTTTTGATTTATTCTCCTCGTTTGACTTCGCAGTATATGAACTTCTAAAAGTATATTCATTATATAAACCACTATTATTTTTATTAATATTTTTTAATTTATTTAAATTATTTTCAGAATAACTTAAAGCCAAAATAACATTATCTTTCATAGATTTATTTACATCAATTGGAAAAGGTTCTTTTTGTAAAAATTTAGTAAAATTAACAATTTGTTCATTACTTAAAGTAGTAATACCATATTTTTTACTAAAATCTTTAATATATTGATTAAGAAATTTATCATGATTATCAAGTAAAGATAAATGTTTCAATTTAAGAAAATTATCAGTTATTTTTTCATATCTTTCTCTTTCACTAATACTAATATATTTTTTATTATGAATATATGAAGTTGGAAAAGTAATTGGAATGTTATCCATTTTACATTTTATTAATTTACCATCATAACCAATTAATTCATCTTTATTAATTTTATTTTTATTTTGATAAATTATATCATTATTATTTGATAATTGACTTAATAATTCATTTTTTTTTAAAGTTAATTCTTTATAAAGTGACTCACCAGCAACATAAGGTTTTGATTTTTGTATTTGATAATTTACAGAAGGTTGTTGATAAGTTGGTGCATTTTCTTCATCAATTTTATCATAAAAATCTTCTAATAAAGAAACAGGACTTTTTTTTTCTTCATAATGTTTTTTCATTGAATCAATTATAAATTTATTTCCTCTGAAAAGAGTAGTTTTATATAAAGTTGAATTTTTTGATTGTATTGGTTTTAATTTTTTCATATCATATAATTTAGTTCTATCTACTTTATATTTATAATTATCATATTCATATCTTCTAAAAATTTTAATATCTTTATTTTTGATATATGGAATGTTTTTTGTAAAATAATTTGCATCTTTTGATACTGGTTTAAAATTACTTTCTACATTTGGATCTTTTCCTATTGCTGGTTCTGATTCTGGATATAATTTCCCTTTTCTTTGTTTGCAAAAATATTTAAATGTATATGGAGAAGTATTTGGAGTTATTTTAAATGATGGTTCTTCTCTTTCTGTTTGAATTCCTAAATCATTTATTATTTGTTGATTATTAGAATTTAAATTCAAAATTATTTTCTTAACTGATGACATATAATTTTTTTTGTAAAAAAATTAAAAATATTTCATTTATTTAAATATAAATAATAATATATTTTTAAAATATTTTATTGAGCTTTTAAAAGTCATTTAGCAAATAATATATACATTAATTTAAAAAATAAAATTTATATATATGACAAATAATTCCAATTATAAAATAATATCCGAATAATCTACTGAAATATTTGAAGAAGATACATATCCTATGTTTATATTATCAAAAGAATTATCATTTAATTCATCATATAATTTTATTTCCTTTAAAGAATCTTCCATTTTTTGCAAAAAAAGTTTTTCTATATCTTCTAAACTAATTTTTTGATTTGAAATTATTGTTGGAGCTTTATTAATTGAAAAATCCATTTTAATTATTATAATTATATTTATAAATTATTAAAAATAATAGAAAAAAAATTATTTTCAATAATTATTTTAAAAAATTATTTTAATTTATAATTTTGTTAATTTAAATTTAATTATATTTTTCATCAAATAATAATTCATCTTCATCATCATCAATATCATCCATTTCATCATCACTTTCAATTGAATTTTCAATAAATTTATTTTGTTCGTTTTTTATTTGTTCATAAACTTTATAATTATTATAATATCCTAAACATTTATCGAAATTAATTATTTTATATTTTTCTTCTTTTTCATCTTCTTTATTTGAAAATTCTATATATAAATTATTTTGTTTATGTGATTCAATAAACCTTTCAATTTGTTCAGATGAGGCTTTGGAAAATAATTTATTTATCAAACTTATTTTTTCATTTTCTTCATGTTTTAAGTTTTCTTTTTTATTACTATTTCTTGTTGTTCTTCTTGTTTTCCTTATTCCAAATATTTCATTTAAGCTTTCTTCATTTAAATTATATAATTTATTTATTAATAAATTATATTGCCCTATTTCTTTTTTTGTTAAAATTAAATGATTATTTAAATAATTGTGATAAAAATCTTTATCTTCATTTATTCTTTTTTTTATAATATTACAATCTTTGAATGTATTTTCATTTGGTTGTTTAAAATTAAAATGTTGAATTAATTGATAATATTCTCCATTTTCAAATTCCTCATTTAATTTATATGTAGTTTTAAGAAATTGATAATTTTTTTTACTTAAAGATTTTAAATTATAATCTATATAATCAAAAAATGAGTTTTTCTCAGTTTCATTACAAATAAATTCAATATTATTTAAATTTAAATTATCTTCATTTAATTCATTATCAAAATTTTCATCTTCAATTTCATTTACTTTATATTTTTCAATATCTTTCAAAACCATTTCTTCTAATACTTTTAATTTATAAGGAATATCCTCATTTCTAGCATTATCTTTTACATATCTAAATCCATTACTTAAATAAACTAAAATATCTTCATAATTATATTTATTTAAATTCCCAATTAAAATACTTATTTTTATTATTTTTTCATATAATTTTTGAGTTAAAAAAACAACTTTTAATCTCTTTTCTGAGAATATTCTTTTTATTTCATCTTTTATTTTTTTTATATCATTAGGTTGTTGTTCAGGAATTAATAAATATAAATGTAAAAAAATAAAAATAGTAATTGAATATATTATATTATCTTTATGTTCATATCCTTCATTTTCTATTTTATAAAATTCAAAATTAACTTGATTATAAAAACCATTTTTTGAATTAAAAAGTGATAAATTATTAGTAAGAATAACAATAGGACATTTTGAATCAGGAATTTTTTTTATAATTTGATTTAAATATTCTTTATTTTCATCATTCATATTTAAAAAATCTGAAATTAAAATAAGTGTTTTTTTCTTTAAACAAATATTAAAAACATTCTGTTTAAAATTTTCAAAAACAATATATTCTTGTGAATTTCTATTTATTGATGAAGTAGTACTATTATTTTCTTTTCCTAAAATAGAAATTGTTCTTGAATTACTATCTTTAGAATTATTTTGAGAAAAAGATAGTTTTTCTAATATATTAATATCTGTACTTTGTGTTTTTATTTGACTTGGATTTTCTTTTTCGAAAATGAAAGAATCTGATAATGGAATTTTAATCTTACTTTCATATATTACTCCTGAATTTAATAAAAAATTTCTCCATTTAGAATGTCCAATCATATATTCTAAAATATTAATTTTTTGTATTAATTGTTCATCAATAGATGATATTCTTTGACTTTTTGTTGCTTCACTAATTTTATTTAATTTAATTTGTTTATTTGATTCATCATCTATTCTTATTATTTGATAATCTAAATTATTATATATTGTTTCAATATCTTTTATTAAACCTAAAAAATCTTCATCATTTTTAAATAAAACACATGCTTTTTGTTTTTTATTTTTTTTTCTATTTTTTTTAAATGTTTTAATATAAGAATTTATTTCTTTAAATAAATTTGGATAAAATAATTCAATTTCTTCAATATTTATAGGATTATATTGAAGAGAAATTCCTTTTGTACCATTTAAACCAGATAATAATTTAATATTTTTAAACTGACAATTTTCATATTCTTTAAAATATGATTTTGGAATATAAAGTAAGTCTGAATAATTCATTAAAATAAATTTAGTAATAATATTTTCAAAATGATTAAAAAGAAATTTCTCATATGAATTATTATTAAAATTAAATGGTAAATAATTTTCTTTTGATAATTCAATAAATGTTTTTTCAAAATCTTCTTTAATATTACTTGTAATAATATTTATAATTTCATATATATCATCTTCATTAAATAAATTATATTTTTTTATATCAATTTCTGGTTTATCATTACCTTTTAAATTTTTGATTTTTTTTTTTGAAGGATTAATTAAGAAATTATACTTAGAAAGTCTTGCATTTTTTTCTTTTTTATTAGTATTAATTTGGCGCGATGCTTGTATATTATCACTTTTATGGACAGAGCTAATTGAAAAGAATGTTAATATTGAATTATTATTATTTGAATTATTTTTTGTAATTGAAGATAAATTTTTTTTCTTATTTGAATTAAATATTTCTGATTTAGATGATGAATTAAAAGGTAATGTTGTTTGTCTTTGTTTCATTTTTAAGTTAATTTTATATTTTTAAAAATATAAAAATATTTTTGGACAAATTTCATAGAAAAAATATTCTTTTTCAAAAAAACTTTCATTAATAATTAAACTATATATATAATTTAAAATAGAATAGATATAATATTTTAACTAACTAATTAACTTTTATTATTTTGAATTTTACTATATACAATATAAAAAATTATCAAACACAAAAATGAAAAAAATTTAATCTATAAAAGCAATTTGATTAAAAAACAAAGAAACTTTATTTTGATTCATTTCAAAAATTTTATAATATTTTTTATTTTTTCCAATTAAATACTTAACACAAATATCCCCAGATTTAATATTTTTTTCTTTAATTCCTTTCCTAAATAATTCATAACAAACATTTTTATTTTTAATTTTAATAACAGGGCCATCAATAATTCCATTATCCCAAAAACCAACAAAAGCAAAAAAAGGTTTTTTACAATTAACAAGTATACCAAAACCATTTTTTTTTCCATTTTTATAATAACCAAAATAATTTTTTCCATTTTTCCAAATAAAATGACCAAAACCATTAATTTCATCATCACACATTTCACCTTCAAAAATATTACCATTATTATAATAAATAATACCATAACCATTCATTTTATTATAACAAAATTCACCTTGATAAGTTGTCCCATCAGGCCATTGATAAGTTCCTATTCCATGTTTCATATGATTTAAAAATTCACCTTGATAAAATGATGTATCATTCCATATTATTTTTCCTATTCCATTTAAATCATTTTCTATCCAATTTCCAATAAAAATTCCATTTTCTGTTTTAAATATTCCAAAACCATTTGGAATGTTATTTATATAATATCCTTTAAATATTGTATTATTTGAATTTTTAAATATACATGGACCATTTAATTTTTCTTCTATTATTTTTCCTGTTATTATTGAGTTGTCTTCATATTTATATTTTGCTATATTTTTTTCTATTGGATCATATATTATTTCAAATGGTTTTACTTTTTTTAAAAATAAACCTCTGATTTCTGATGATTCAAATAATGTTATTATATTATTATCATATAAATTAAATTTTGTGTTTGAAAATGTATTATTTGATTTTTTGTTATTATCTTTGTTTATATATAATTTTTTTTTTGATGTTATATTTTCTGTTCTTGATGTTTGAGGTAGATTATATGAAGGATTTGTGTCTATTTTAAAATAAGGGGATATTGAATTTATTGTTGTTTGGAATGATTTATTTAAAAATTTTTCTTTTTCATTTTTATTGGGTTTTATTGGACTTATATTCATTTCGTGTTTTGAAAATGAGTTTAAATTAATTTTTGGTTGTTCAACTGTAAATGAATCACTTGTAGATTTATTACTTTTAAATGTTGAATATCTTATAACATTTTTTTCTGTATTTTCATTTTGAAATGAATTATTATTTAATTCTATTGAATTTTTTTTGATTGATTTATTAAAAAAATTTATTAATGAATAATTTTTTTTAAAATAAGGTTTTTCTTCAATTTCATTTATAATAGAATTATTTTTATGAATTTTAATAAGACTCATATTACTTTCTTCAAATTTTGATTTATTTGAATCATTTAAATTACATGATTTTGGATTAGTTGAATTTCTTGAATTTATAAAAGTAACATATGTATCTGTAATGATATGATTTGAAATCAAATTTCCTTTTTTATATTTTAATAAATCATTTTCATTAAATGAATTTGCTACATTATCTTTATTTTTATAATTTATTTTATTTTGAAGTTTATTTCCCATTTTATATATTTATTAATTCATTGAGAAAAATTCAAAGAATATTATTTTTAAAAACCAAATTAAGAAAAAATAAAAATTTATCTTATATATAAAAAAAGAATAAATAAAAAAAAAGAAGAAGAAAAAAAAAAATGTATTACAAAAGTTCAGGTGTATACTCATTTGGAAAGCAAAAAAAATCAACAGAACAAACATTCATAAACAAAAATATAATATTAGGTCCAGGTCAATATAATACAATAGAAGAAGAAATTTTTCGTCCAAAATCTGCAGCATTTTCATTTTCAAAATCATCAAAAGATCCAAAAAACAAAAATAAAAATCCAGGTCCAGGAGAATATTCATATAATAATAATGAATTTGGTCAAAATTTTCCAAAATATTCAATTAGTAAAAGTAATAGAATAACAGAATTTAATAAAAAAGTAAAAAAAGATAAATTATTAGGTCCAGGTGAATATAAAATTGAAAATGCTTATAAAAAAATAATTAAAAGTTCTCCTGCTTATAGAATGAGTAAAACTCCGAAAAAAATTAATTATGATAATAATATTCCTGGTCCTGGAGAATATAAAACAAAAGAATATTTTGGTAAAACTTTTATTAAAAGAACTTGTGATATTTTTGGTTCGAAAAAAGAATCAATTTTTGAAAAATCAATTAAAAAAAATAAAAATAATCCTGGACCAGGTTATTATGATATTGATGATAAACCAATTTTAAAAAGTAGTAAAAGTTGTTTTTTTAGTAAAAGTGATAAATTTGAAAAAAATAAAAATAAAAATCCTGGAGTTGGAGAATATAATATTTATAAAGAAAAAAATATTGGAGAAGGTCCAGTTTATCAATTTGGAAAATCAAAAAAAAAAGATATTTTTATGGAAGAAAAAGATATTAATCTCGGTCCTGGAGCATATGAAAATAAAAGTGAATTTGATAATAATAATAATAAAAGTACTTTTTCAAAAAGTGAAAAATTTAATAAAATTAAAAATAATACTCCTGGAGTTGGACAATATAATATTATTAATGAATATAAAATAAAAAGTAATAAAAATTCAATGGGCACTGCAGAGAAAAAAAGTATTTTTCATAAAGAAATAAGTAATATTGGTCCTGGTAGTTATAATACTTTAGAAAATAATTTAAATTCTTCAATTGGTTTTAAATTTTCAAAAGAAGAAAAATTAAAAGATATTAAAAATAATAATCCTGGTGTTGGAAAATATAATATTGAAAAAGATTCTTTAAATATTAAAAAAAGTGAACCTAAATTTTCAATGGGAAAACAAAAAAAAGAATCTATTTTTAATAGTAAAAATAATCAAAATTTAGGTCCAGGCTCTTATAATGAACCACAAAAATTTATTATAGGTTATAAATTTTCAAAAGAGGAAAAATTAAAAAATATTAAAAGTGATACTCCTGGACCAGGTGCTTATCATACTCCTTGTTCTATTGCTCATAATCCTAGTTTTAAAGGAGGAAAATTTAATGAGGAATATAAATATGTTTAAATAGTGAATTATTATTAATTTTTTAAAAAGTTTTTTTGTCAACTATTTTATATTTTATTAAATCCAGATTTTAAATTTTTAATTTTTTTATTTTTTTTTTAATTTTATATGTAATTTTATTTTATGAACATGGAATTAACAGAAGAAAAATCTTTAAATCATACATTTAAAAATTCTTTAGATAATAAAAATTATGTTGAATTAGTCTTTAGAAATCAAATGAGTGAAGATACTAAAATAAATTTTTCAAAAGGATTAGCATTAAATGTATCAGATATAAAAAAAACATTATTAAAAACATTAAAATTAGATGAAAATAATAATGACATAAAATTATTTTTCAAAGGTCGTCCTTTAAAAAATGAAGAAAATTTAGATTCACTAAGTAAAATATATTAAAATAAAAAATATAGAAATAACAAATAAAGATGTAATATTATATATGATAATTAAACATGAAAATCAAAATATAGAAAATTCATTACATAATATTAATAATAATGAATTATCATCAATAAATGAAAATCAAATAAATCAAAGTATAAATGATATAAATGAAAGAAATAATGAAATATTACAAAGAGGATTCAATAGATTTTTAAATTATGGAATAACAATTCAAGAACTTCATTTATTAAGATTTTTATTTCATTCTGCAATGTATCAACAAGCAAGAATAAGAGGAATTGAATTTGAATGGAGTGTTCAATCAATGATTGAAAGAGAAGAAAATTGGTTAAGAAGTCAAGTTAGAAATAATAATAATAATAATATTAATAGAGGAAGATATTTGACTTTAATAGTTAGAAATGATTTTGATAATAATAATTTGAGAAGAAGAAGAATTTATAATTATGAACCTAATTTTTGTTTTTTTCAAGGATTAGTTATTGGGTTTTTACTGAATATTTTTACTATTTTGTTTTTAATTATTTTTAGATTTAGACCTAAATTTAAAATGGGTTTACAAATTGGAATGATTTTTGGTATTTGTATTTTAGTTATTCCTTATTTATTTGTTTTTTCAGTATAAATTCTTTTATTTTATTGTTTTAAAATTTTTTTTATATATTTTATTATTTTATTTTATTTTAATTTTAAAATATTATTCAAATTTATTATTTGTTTTTTAAAATATTATTTTTAATAAATAACAAATAATCTTATTGAGAAATTAAAGGAGAAACATTTTCGTAAAGATAATTATTATAATTATTTGCAACATCCGAATTAACGGATTTTAATTCATATTCAATTTGATGAGTATTTTGATTTAAAATTAACTTAGCAATAAAAATAATATTATTAGTCTTTTCACAAGAAAACAAGAATAAAGTAGAAATACCATTTTGAGTTCCATAAGCTTTAGTAAATATTCTTTGTCCTTCAAGATATTGAACATATTCACTTATTTCAACATCATCACTAATCATAGGATAATTAGGATGTACATAAGTTTCATATTGTCCCCAAAGATTTTGATATTGTTGTTCATCTATTGAATATTTTTCATATAATGAATCAATATTAATTGGTCCTAAAGTAACATTTTGATTAATTATATTATCATTAGTATTTCCACCTAATAAATCAGTGTCAATTAAATTAACATTTTGTTGTTGTTGTGGTTGATTATTTATTTGATTATTATTTTTAGGTAAAGGCTTATCTTCTATTTGATCATCATCATTTTTATCATCTTCTTCATCATCATTTCCAGTATATTTTGTAAACTTTTCCTCAGGTTTTCTATAAACAATACTTAAAGTATTAAATTGAGAATAAATTTGTTCAATGTATTCTTCATCAAAATCAGAATAGAAATAATCAACAATTGTAGGTTGTCCACATATAATATATTCAGCTAAATTAATATCTTTTTTCATTAAATTTAAATAATAATAAACTCTATCTCTTAAATCAACATCAGTATAATTTTTTAAACAATATTCAAATGTTTTTCCTAATATAGGTTGCATTTCTCCAGGATTTTTAAAGAATAATTTACAACTTGCTTGTAATATTGAATAAGCAAATTGAGTAGATTGAATATCCATTTTAATTAAATATTCAAGTAAATAAGGTGAATTTTCAATTTTTTCTCCGAATTCTCCAATTAACCAAGTTAAAGCTGCAAGTCCTTTTGGTTCATTATTAATACTTTGAATACAAACATCGAAAAATTTTAAAAATTCATCAATTAATGCAGGATATTTTCTTGATAAGTCTCTTAATACACAAAGTGATTCACTTACAATAAAATCTACTCCTCTATTAATTAAACCTTTTAATATATTTACTATTGTTTGAAGAGATGAATCTACTCTTAAACCTAATTCACCTATTTTTTCTATTGTATATTTTGAAAATGAAGATGAGACATCATTTACATATTCTTCCATTTCATTTAATATATCTAAATAATTTGTATCGTTTGCTATTTGAATTAAAATTTCTAATTTTAATTTTTTTACATATAAAGGTTCTTCAAATTTAACAAAAAATCTTTTATAAATTTCACTAAAAACAACTCTACCTCCTTTTAATATTAAAAAGTAAATATGAGATAAAATAGAATAAGCTAATTCAGGATTACCAGAAATTTCACTTCCAGAAAGAAGAGTAATTAATGGATCTCTTAATCTTTTAATAACTTGTGGATAAAGAACATCATTATCTTTAGTAAAATTAATAAAAACTTTAGTAACACCTAAAACAATAGCACTACTAGAACTTTTTAAATAATCTTCTAAAATATTCATAATATCAAACATTTGTTTTTGTTCTTTAGGAACAAATTTAGCAACTAAATCTAAAACAATACATTGTCCCCATTCATTTAATTCATTAAAAATATTTAATAAATGAGTAATCATTTTTCCAGAAAGAACAATCCCTCCTTCTTTTTTTAAAATCTCACTTAAAGTAAATAAAACATCCATAACAACTAAAGGATCTTTATCTCTAATCATTTCATATAACATATCAATATCTTTATCAGATATTAATTTAGGATTTAATTTATAAACTTTTAATAAAGCAATAACTGCAGTTTTTCTTACATAAGGATGAGAATCTTTTAATGAATCATATAAAGAATTAGCAAAATATTCATAAGCACCTTTAAATTTTAAAGAACATAAACTTCTCAAAGCTAAACCTCGAATTTTTGGATTTGGATTTTTCATATCTTTTAAAAAAGTAT
The DNA here is from genome assembly GCA_023806865.1 of Isotricha sp. YL-2021a. NCBI lineage: Eukaryota > Ciliophora > Litostomatea > Vestibuliferida > Isotrichidae > Isotricha > Isotricha sp. YL-2021a. The sequence continues at coordinate 28,473 of JAJJLH010002099.1, forward strand.
TTATTGCTAAAATTGCACCTTGTTCAACTTGATCAGCATAATTTACAATATATAAAAAAACCATTTTTTTTAATACTATATCATCTGTGATTGATGCTTTTACCATTTCATAAAATAATTTACTTACATCTACTCCTAATGTCATGTATGCTATTACTCTTTTTATTACGTCCTTTTTTTTTACTGGATCACGTTCTGTACTTGGGTTAGTTAATAGGTTTAATAATTCTACTACTTCACCTTTTTTATGGTCTACAAAAAATTTTGGAGCATTTCCTACTGGTTGTGGGTTTGACATTTTTTGTTTTTTCGGTGATAATAATTTTTTTGGGATTTGAATTATTTATTTTATTATTTTTTATTTTTTTTTTTTTTTGTTATTAATTAATTATTTTATTTGGTATTTTAACATTTTTTTAAATAAATAATAAAAATAAATAAAATTTAAAAAAATAATAATAATATTCAAAAAAATGTGTAATAAAAAAATCACTTAACTTAAAAAAACAATTAACAAAATAAAAACAAACCAAAAAAAAGTAAAAGCCAAAAATTTAAAAAAACACTAATTTCAAATATTTAACCTTTCAAAGAAAAAAAAATAACAAATAAAAATAAAAGAAATAAAAAAATGGATAAAAAAGGATCAGGTAAAGGAGGAAAATCATATGGAAAAATAGGAAATGGAGCAAAGAGAATTCATAGAAATACAAAAGAAGTAATATTAGGAATAACTAAACCAGCAATAAGAAGATTAGCAAGAAGAGGAGGTGTTAAAAGGATTTCAGGTACTATTTATGAAGAAACTAGAAATACTTTAAAAACTTTTCTTGAAAATGTTGTTAGAGATTCTGTTACTTATACTGAACATGCTAGAAGAAAAACTGTTACTGCTATGGATGTTGTTTATGCTTTAAAAAGACAAGGAAGATCTCTTTATGGTTTTGGAGCTTAAAATTATTTTTAATAAAGTTAAGATTTATTTTTAAGTTTAATTAATATATTATTTTTTTTTTCCTTTTAGGAAAAAATAATTTAGAAAAGTTTTTTATTAATTAAAAATAATATATGATAGTAAATTAAAATAATGTTACATAATAATAATCTAAAACAATATAATAATTTATAAATGTTTATTTTAATTTAATAATTATCATAATTAGTCTATATCTTTCATAATCATTTTAAAAATATTTAAAAATATATTATTTTACCTTATATTAAATGGGATAATATTAATTAATTAGTCTTAAATAATCAATATTAAATAAATTTTTAATTAAATAAAATATTAAACACATTTAATAAATTGAATGGAAAAGTATTTTAAATGTAATTCTTGTCATCAATTAATTGATGATGTTTTTGAAAGTGAATGTTGTGGAAAATTATTTTGTTCAAATTGTATAGGAATTTTAGTAAATAAATCATGTCCACATTGTTCAAATAAAAAAATGCATTTTGGAAAAAACCACTTTGCTCAAAGACTATTAAAATCAATAAAAGTAACATGTAAATTTGGTTGTGGCAAAAAATTTCCATATGATGAAATGAGAAAACATCTTTTAATATGTGAAAATAAAGAATATTTTTGTTCATTTGATAATTGTTCTTTTAAAGGGAAAAAAAATGAAATATTAAAACATTTAATAAAAAGTCATCAAATATTTATGTTAACATTTATGGAATATTATGATAATTTTAATACAATAATGAATAAAATATTAAAAGGAACAGATAAAAAATTTTTAAATGATGAAAAAGAAGATGAAACTTTAGTAGATTTTGTTAATTCTGATAATTTTGATGATAATGAATTTCCTTTAATAAGAGTTGAACAAAGTGGATTTAGAAATGAAAATGAATTTGATAGTTTTCAAGATGATGATTTAATTATTCATCAACCACCAATTAGAAGTTTTAATAATAGATATAATGGAAGAAGAGGTTTTGGTTTCAATGAAAGAGAAGAACAAAGAAATGATAGAAGAATTGGCATTAATCAATATGAAAATGCTTTTTTAGATGATTTACCTTTTTTTAGAAATAATAATAATCATAATAATCATAATCATAATAATGTTGATAATGTGGATATATTAGATGTTACTAGAAGTGATTTTGAATAAAAAAAGTTTTTTTCAATTATATATATATTTTTATTTTATTATTTTTCATAAAGAGTAAGAAAGTAATATTAATTTATTATTATTTAGATTAAAAAATTTAAATAAAAAAAATTTAAAAAAAATATTTTATTTATTTGATAAATTTTGTATTATCATATCTTTTTGATGACATTCTATATTTAAAGATTCGATTTGTTGTCTTAACATTTTATTATCATTTATTAATACAACATTATCACTTATTAATTTTTCTTTATCAATTTCTAATTCTCTTATTAATGAATCGTCATTTTTAGAATTTGAATTTTGATTTAAAGACAATGAATCATTTAACATTTTATTTCTTCTGTTTATTATTTCTTCTTGACTTTTTATTTGAATATCTTTTAGATCCATTTGTGTTTGAAGATTCATTAATCTTTTTTCTAATAATTTATTTGCAAATTTTAAATTTTCTTCTGTATCAATTGATTTATTACTAAATTCATTTATTATTGAATTTATTTTATCATTTGCATTTTTTTCAAAAGATTGTTGTATTTTGGATATTGTATTTTGTAATTCTTCATTTTTTTTTTGTAATGATAATAAATTTTCACAAAGTTCTTTATTTTCTTTGGTTAATAAATCATTCTTTTTATTTAATGAATTAACTAAATTAACAAGGGAATTTTTTTCATTTAATAAACTTTGATTTGTTTTGTTAATAGAATCTCTATCTTTATTAGAAAAGTCTATTTCATTTTTTATTATTTCATTCTCATTATTCATATCATTTAAATTATTTAATAATTCTGTTTTTTCTTTGTTTATTCTCTCAATAATGTCACATAATTCATGATTTTGTTTTTGTGTATTTATTAATTTTAAATATTCATTTTTAAATAATTGAATAATTTCATTTACTTTATTTAAAAGATTTTCAAATGATTGTTCTGAATCAAAAATATTTTTACAATTTTTAACAAAATTAGTTAAGTTACTATCATTAATTATTGAATTAATAATATTTTGTAATTTTTTATTATAATAATCTATTGTATTATCATTTATTTTTTTCATTGATTCATTTTCATTTTTAAATTCAAAAATATTCTTTTTTAATTTTTGAATTTCTAATTTATTATCTTCTAATTCTTTTTTATTTCTTAAATTATCATCTTTTTCATTATTAAAATTCTTAGTTAATTCAATATTATCTTGTTGTAATAAATCCATTTTACTAAAAAACTCATTTAATTTCCTTTCATTATCTTTATTTTTATTTTCTAAATTAGATAAATTATCTTGAATTTGTTTTCTTTTTTTACATAATTCATCAATAATTAAATCAAATCTAATAGTTGAATTAATATCATTACATTTAGGAATATCAGTAATTTCATAATTATAATAAACTCCAAAATAAGTTTCAATCCATTCAACAATTTGATTTATTTTTCTATTTAAAATAATTGCCAAATTATTTAATTCATTTTCACTTTCATTTGCTCTTTGTGTATTAATATTATTTTTTGCATTAATATCATTTAATTCTGCTTTTAATTTAATTAACTCTTTTTCTGATGCTTCATATGATGTTTTATATGATGTAAATTCAGTTAATTGATTTGTTAAATTTTTTATTATTTCTTCTCTATATATTATATCTTTTTGTAAATTTTTTTTTTCTTCTATTTCTTTATTTAATTCTTTTTGAATTTTATTTAATGTTATTGTTAAATTTTCATTTTGATTAAATACACTATTCATTGAATTAATTTTTTCATTTAATTCTTTTATTATTTTTTCATTTTTTTCATTTTTTTGATTTAATTTATTATTTAAGTTACTTAAAGTTAATTTTTCTGCATCAAGTGATTGAAATTTAATTGAAACATCTGATAATTCTTTTGAGTATTGTTTTACTATTTCAACTAATTGTGTTGTTTTTGCTTCTATTGATTTTTTTTCTTTTTCTAATAATTTTATTTTATTTTCATAATTTAAATATTTTTTTTTATTTTCATTTTCCTTTGCTGATAATCTTAAATCATAATTTTTAATTTGTGTTTTTAATTCACTTATTTCATTTTGTAAATCTGAAGAATTTTCTTTTGTTTCTACAAAGTTCTTTTTATTATTTTTTAATTCATTTTTTAATTCTAATATTTCATTATCTTTTTCTAATAATAATTTATCTTTTTCTAATATTTGTTTTTTTAAAGTTGTTTCTTCTTTATTAAAATTTGATATTTTTGAATTTATAATGGAATTTGTATTTGTTCTTGTTGAATTTAATTGACTTTGTAAATTTTTAATTACTAAATCTTTTCTTTCTAATTCTTGATATAATTCTTTTAATGATATACCACCAATACCAGAAATTAATTCTGCATTTCTTTCTGATGTAGGATCTGAAAATGATTCTATATTTATTGACATTTTATAATTAATATAATTAGCTTAAACAATTATTAAAAAAATTTAAATCTATAACAAAATTTATAAATGACTTTCCTTATTATCATTATTTATTTATTTTCATATTTTTAGAAATTATTTATTAATTATTAACAAAAGAAATAACTTTTTCTTTCTTTTCATAAATAATTATCATTATAAAAAATATTTAATATTATAAATTTCTATTTTATTTTTTTACAATTTAATTTTTTTATTTAAAAATAAAAATAATAAAACAAGAAATGAATCCCAATACCTATATAAAGGATAAAAATTATTATTTGTCCAATCATAAATTAATAGGATATATGGTAGATATTGGTTCTAAATTTATTGACTTATTACAAAAAGCATTTAAAGATAATAAAATTTATAAAAAATTTAAAATTAGTAAAAAAGGGAGATTTGTACAAAATTTAAAATCAAATCAATTTGGAGAAATATTATCAATGTTAAATATTTATAATACAAAATTAAAAAAAAATTTAGAACAATTTAAAGAAAAAAATCTTGAAAATAAAGAGTTTTTTAAATCATATAATACATTAAAATTTAAAAATTTTAATTATATAAAAAATGATAAAGAACCAGATACATTTTTAAATGATATTTTATTTTTATATCGAGAGAAGAAAAATTATTCTTTTTCTCAAAAATTTTTATCTAAAAATATTTTTAAACAGTCACCTCTTTTGATTTTAGGAAATGATGATTTAATTCATTTTTTTCAAAATGATTTTATATTAAAAGATCTTGATTCTATTAATTCAGCAAAAACAATTTCTTTTTTAAAAAGAGTTTTAGATGATGCTATTGATTTATATAAAACTTCTATTTCAATTATTCCTAAATCTATTAATAAAAAAATAGAAGAAAATGATAATAATAATATATTAAAGTTTAATTATATTAAAAAAAATAAAGAAGAAATACTTTTTAAAAAAAAACAATATAAAAAAAATATTTTAGATATTAGTCAAACAAAAAAAGATATTGATTTATTATTAAATTTAATAGATATTTATAATGAAAAAAATAAAAGCAAAAATGAATTAAGTCATTCTGTAATTTTAAACAATACAAATTATTTAAATAAAATTGATATTCAAAATGATTTCAATTTATCATTTAATTTACCAAACATAAAAAAAACTAATAATGATATATCAATTCATAATTCAATGTCAAAAATAAATTCAGTATTAACTAAAAAAAGAAATCCTTTAAATATAAGAAAAATTTTATTATCAAAAAATAAAATAATGAATTCAGTAGATAATACAATTTCAACAAAACTTTTTGAGCAAACAAAAAATTCTTTTTTAGATGATTCATATTCAAATTTAAATAGTAAAGAATCAAAAAAATCATTTTCAGAAAGAACAATAATTAATAAAAGAAATATTTCAAAAATATATGATAAATTAAAAAAAAATGAAATTATACTAAGAAATAAAAATCAAAATATAAAAATTGGAAAATATTTAAGTGAAATTTATGATGAGGATAATATAAAAAATATTAATAGTAAAAAAATTCCATATGATATTTATAGAAATTTTTCTCATATGTCAAGAATTGTAGAAGAAAATATTCCAAAAAAAATAATTAATATATATAAAAAAAGAGTTCCTTTTAGAATGAATGAAAAATTAGATGAAATCAAAAATTTAGATGAAGAAATTAATAAAATAGACAAAGATTTTATTAAATTTAGATTAAATCAAAAATCAAAAAATAATTATTATTATGATTCAGATTAATTTATATTTATATAAAGAAAATAATTTTTTTTCAATTATAAATAAAAAAAATACAATCTAATATATTTATTTATAAAATTTAAAAATGAAAGAAGTGAAACAAGATAAAGAAAAAAAAGAAGAAGTTACATATATCAATTTATTTTGTTGCAAATTGGCAGTAGGAATATTCTTTACTTGTATTTTTATATTAGCATCAGCATCATTAACTTTAGTTAATAGAATTGCTTTTCTAAAATATAATTTCAAATTTAGTTTTACTATTTTATTTATTCAACAAACATTTTGTTGTATATTTTTTACAATTTTAGGAAATACAAATGAAAAATTTAAATCTCAATCAGGTGAAATTTCATTTAAAGATTTTTTAAAATTAAAATATCAATATATATTTTTTTCAATTATTTTTATTATAAATAATGTAATTGGAATTTATGCAAATCAATTAGTAGTTAATACAGCAATGTATTTAACATTAAGAAAATTTTTAATTGTTATTAATTTATTATATGATTTATTTATTAATAAAAAAAAATTACCTGGACATTTTATTTATTGTGTAATATTAATTACTTCTGGAACTTTATTAACAGGAATTGATGATTTTTCTGCTGATTATGTAGGATATGTAATTGTTTTTATGTATAATATAATTGGTACAATTTATGTTCAAATTTCTGATAAATTTAAAAAAAGAAATGGAGTTTCTAATTTAAAATTACTTATTTATTGTAGTTATCTTGCTGCTCCAATTTTATTAACTTTTATTTTTGTTAGTGGAGAATATAATAGACTTGTTAAATATATTAAAACTTCTGAACATCTTGGACAATTATGTGGACTTCTTCTTTTTAATTGTTTATTGTGTTTTACTTTAAATTCATCTTTATTTATTAGTAATGAAAAAAATTCATCTTTGTTTACTCAATTATTAGGTAATTCTAAAGATATTTTAATTTCTTTTTCATCTTTAATTATTTTAAAAGACTTTAAACCTACTTTTAAAACTATTGCTGGGTTAATTATTTCTACTTCTGGTGCTATATTATTTTCAATGAAATCTCTTCTTGAAAATATTATAATTGGTGGTGGTGATGAAAAAAATAAAAAAACACAATAAAATAATTTAGATAATTTAACTTTAAAAATAATTAATTTTGAACAAATTAACTTTTATATTATATTAATAATTTAATTTATAAAAATTATTATTATTAACTAAAAGAAATCAAAAATTCAAATATTTGATAAATTGTATTTATTACAATTTGAAATTTATATTTCACTTCGAAAAAAAGTTTCTTTTATTGCTCTATTCAAATTATTATTATTATCATAAATGTCATCAAAATCATTTTGATAATATAAATCAGATTTATTATGTTCACTTAGAGATTCATTTTCATTTAAATTTTCATCTTTTATTAAATTAATATTATTATTATCATTTAAATAATATTTTGGAGAATCAATAAAGTGAATTTCTCTTTTTTTTGCTGTAAAATCATCTTCTCCATTTTGTGAATAAAGTCTATGATTTAATTCTTCTTCTTTTTCTTTTTGAATATCTTTTTCTAATTTTTTAGGTAATTCTTCTTTAGTCATTGGAATTAAAATTTTTTTTAGTTTTGAATTTTGAATATATAAAAGCATATAAGCACTTAAATCAGATTGATATTTAGAATTATCAATACAATTAGAATTTTCATTATATTTAGGAATAAAAAAATCACCTCCAAAATTTAAATCAAAAACTTCAAATAATTCAGCTTTTTTAACATTTTCATCATTAAAACAAAACCAATTTTCTTTTTTATGTTCTGGATCTTGATTAATAAAAGCATAATAATGACCTCCAAAAACATTTCCTTTATGTACTACTACAGAAATTAAAGTATAAGTATAATCATAATTATCATTTATTTTTTCTATATATTTATTCATATTTAATTGGTCATAAAATTCATAGTAATCATTTAATTTTTCTATATAATTTATTTCATTGTTATATTCAAATCTTTTTAATTGGAAAATTAAAACTGGAGGTAAGTGAATAAAATTCATTTTTTTTATTGCTTTTTCTTTACCATGTCCTTCAACTTCATATTTATCTTCATTATCTAAAATTTCTTCTTTTGTAAATTCATTTAAACTTTCATATATATTTTTACATCCTTTAACATTTAATTGTATATCATTAAATTTTTCTCTTTTTTTATTTTGAAAATTATATTCAATACATTTAATAATATTTTCAGTTGTTCCTTCAAATAAATATTTAAATATCTCATTTGCCTTTGTTCCTTTAAATTTTTTTTCCATTATTTCAGAAAGTTTCATATTAAATTCTTGTATATCATGTTGTATAAAAATATCATTTTTTTCCCATCCAAAACTTTTTATTAATTTATTTGTTGAAACTGACTGATTTCCAAAAGTTAAATCATAAAATAAAATTTGTAAAGATGAAGAAAGTGAATTTTCATTTTTTTCAAATGGTAATGAAAAAATTGCTTTTTTAAATAATGTTAATGCATTATATGATTGCATCATTGAATTTATATAACATGTCATTCCTTCATTGATAATTCCATTATATTTATTAGTTAAAATCTCTATTTTAAACATTTTTTGTTCTATTATTATTGGAATATAATTTTTATCTAAATAAAATTGATGTGGTATATCTAATTTTGCTAATAATATTTTTTTTCTTTTTATATTTTTAAATTCTAATAATTTTGATAATATTGGTGGACAATATATATTACATCTTATATTAAAATAATTTTCTTTTTCATAATCTATTTTTTCTTCTTCTATTGTTATATTGTATTTTTTTTTTTCTTCTGTATCTAATTCAAATAATGATTGGTTTGATAAATAAATTTCTAATAAAAAACTATTGTTATATTGTTTTTCGTAATTAATGTTTTCGTTTATTATATCTTCATTTCCATTTATATTTTTATTAAATGTTAATGAATTTATGGGAAAATTATCTTTTTCTTCATTAGTATTTTGATTTATACTTTCATATATAATTTTATCTTTAATTTTTATTAATTCATTATTAAAATCTTTTTCAGATAAATTATCTCCATTTTGAAAAGCAAATATTATACTTGAACAATTATATTTATGAAAAAAAACATATATTATTGCTAAATAATATATTTCTTTATCTTTTCCTTTAATTTTTTTAATTTCAATATTACTTATTTTATATATTTTACTTATTAAATTTAAATGCCAAATAAAATGTAAATAATTTCTTCTTCCTTCACAATATTTTAATTCACTACAAAATGTATTTTTTTTTTTTATATTTTGTTCATTGAAATGATAATTATTATAATTAGTAGGTTGAAACATTATATTTTCATTATTATTTTTTTCTATTTTATTCTCAGATTTATTATTTAATACTCTCTTACAGGATTTTTGAGGGACTGTATTTCTATTGTTAATATAAGAAAAGTTTAATTCACTATTTTTTTTATTTTCTGTTTTTCCATTTGGCGGTGTATTCATTTTTCAATTTTTTATATATGTAATTTTTTATATGAAATTATTTAAATTATTGGCCTTTAATAAATAATTTTAAATAAAACTCAATAAATAAAAAATAATATATCCCATAATAAGCAAAAAAAAAACTCAAAAAAAAAAAACAAAAAAAATGCAAAAAATCAAAAAAAAAAAATTAATTAAAGTTTATTCTTAGTAATTCTTTCAACTCTAGAACTCCCATCAACATAATTAACTTTATAAAGAACATTTGCATTATTAAACATCCCATCCTTTAAACTAACAACAATAAACTGTGATTGAGGAAAATGATTCTTAAGCATAATTCCTAAATTAGCAGTATGACTTAAATCAAGAGCAGCATCAATTTCATCAAAAATATAAATAGGAGCAGGTTTATATAATAATAAAGATAATATTAAACTCAATGCTAAAAGTGAACTTTGACCTCCTGATAATTCACTTAAGCTTTTTTTCCATTGATTATTAAAAGCAACTTTTAATTGAACACCTTTCATTAAATCATCTTGAATTCTTTCAATTTTTGCTTTTGTATCTGGTAATAATGTTGAATAAATTGAATTTAAATTTGTATTTACTTGTTCAAAAATTTCTTCTAATGCAATTTTTCTCTTTTGATCTAATTCATCAATTGCTTTTTGAATATTTATTTTATCTTTATTTATTATTTCTCTTTTTTTTATTAAATCTGTATATTGTTTTTCATATTGTTCTGACATTGTTTCTGCTTTCATGTTTACTTTTCTTTTTAATCTTTCATTTTCTTCTTTTAATGTTTGATATCTTTTATATTCAGTTTTTGCATTTATTTTACTAAAGTCGTAATCTGTGTCTTTCATACCAAAAAAATTTCTTTCTGATATTATAAATGAATTTTCTTTTTCTAATTTTGACATTCTATCTGTTGATTCTTTTATTTCTTTTTCATATTTTTGAACTTTGGAATCTAATTTTTTTAAATCTGATGTATAATTGTCTCTTTGTTCTATTAATTTTTCTCTTTCTGTTCTTATTGTTTTTAATTCATTTTCGTTTTTTGTTAATTCACTTTTTTTTTCATATAATTGTGCTGAGATTATTTTTAATGTTTCATTATATTTATTTATGTCAATGTTTATTTTTTCTAATTCATTTTTTGTCAATTCTAAATTTTCATTTTCACTTTTTATTATTTCTTCACTTTCATTTATTTCATTATTTGATTTTGTTATTTTATATTCAATATCATTTATATCTTTTTTTATTTTAACAATTGATTTTTCAACTTGTTGAATTATTTTTTTTGATTCTTGTATTTTTTTTTCAAAAGCTTTTTCTTTTTTTGAACTATTATTTCCAATATCATCAAAATCTTTTTTTTCTTGTTTTAACTTTTGATATTCTTCATTATATTTTTTTTCAAAATCATCAAGTACATTAATTCTATTTTCACTTCTTTTAATTTCATCTTCAATTTTCAAAATTTCATTTTGAACTTCATTAATTTTACTATTAATATTATCTTTATCATATTCAACAATTTCTCTTTTTAATTTATCTAAATTACTTTTATATTCATTAATTAATTTTTGTTCATTAATCATTTTATCTAATTCATTTCTACTATTAAAAACATCATCTTTAACATTTTCAATTTTTTTTTGAACATTACTTAATTCAACAACTCTTTTTAAAATAGAATCTTTATTATTAACAGCTCCTCCAGTCATTAAACCATTAGGATCAAAAATATCTCCATCTAAATTAACACATTTAATTTTATAATTTCCATAAGCAATTTTTCTTGCAATTTCAGAAGTAGAACAAATAATAGTTTGACCAAAAATATATCTCATTGCAGAATCAAATTCTTTATTATATTCTATTAAATTTAAAGCTAATTGAGCTTCATTATTTGTTTCTTCTTCTATTTTTTTTATTTTATTTTCATCTATTTTTTTATATGATATTTTATTTAAAGGAATTAATGTTACTCCATAATCAAAACATTTTCTTTGTAATAATATTGATGAGGTATTTTCATTATCTACTATTATATTATATAATTTTCCTCCTGCGACTTGTTCAATTGCTCTTGTATATTTTTCATTTTTTAATATGAAATTACGAATTACTCTTCCTTTTACTTTGTTTCTATTAAAATTTAGTTCTGGATCTCTATATTGTAATTCTAATCGAGATCCGTATCTTGATAATATTTCATTTTGATGCTTTTCTAATTGAGAAATTTCTATTTGACGATTTTCTATTTTTTTCTTTATTGCTTCTATTATTTGAGGATTGGAATTTTCGTTGTTTATTTCTTTTATGTTTTTTTCTATTTCTTTTATTTGAGAAGAGAGTTTATTATATACATTTGTTGCATTATTTAATTTTGTTTTTATAATTTTTAATTTTTCATTTTTGGAATTTAAATCTTCTTTTAGAAATTGGATTTGGTTTTTTAATGTATTTTTTTCCGAAAGTGCTTTATTTTTATTATTTTGAGCTTCACTTATTAATTTATCATAATTTAACATTGATATATTATCATTTTTTCCATTTTTACAATTTGATAATGAAATTTCTAAATTTTTTAAATATTCCTTTTGATTATTTAAATCATTTTCAAACATATTTTGATTTGATATCAAATCTTTTTTTTGTTTTTCTAAATTATCACTTAAAGCTTTTTTATTTTCAATTTCTTTAATTTGTTTTTCAATTTCTTTTTCAGATGATTTAATATTTTTGATTGTATTTTCCTTTTTATGATTTTCAGAATTAATATTTGATTTAATATTCTTTTCATTTTTTTCTAATTCTTTTAAATTACTATCAATTTTATCTTTATATTTATTTTCCATATCCAAAATATTATTTTCAATCCCTTCAATTTCTTTTAAAAGACAATTTAAATTATATTGCATTTCATCTCTTTGATTTTTATATTGAACCAATTCATTAGTTTTTGTATTAACAAACAAACTACTTTCATAATAATCATTAGCAGTAATAATTTTTAATATCCTTTGTAATTCATCTTCTCTACTTTTCCAAGTAAGATAATTTTGTTTATCTTCCATTAATTGTTTTAATTGAGGTGTAATTTCATCATTTAAAATTTTATTAATCTCATCTAATTTATTTTGTTTTTTCTTAATCATTTTCAAAGAAGATTCTTTCCTCATTTCATAAATAGAAGTTCCAGCAGCTTCTTCTAATAAACCTAAAATTTCAATTGGTTTCATATGAACAACTTGTCTAACTTTACCTTGCATAATTAAAAAATGAGGATTATTAATATTTAATTGAACACTTAAAAAAAGTGATTTTATATTATCTTGACTTGCATTATAACCATTTAAATAATATTTTGATTTTCCTTGATATATTGTTCTACAAACAATTATTTCATCATATGATTCACAGCCTATAGGAGAAAAATTTTTATCTTTATTATCAAAAATTACTGTTACACTTGCTTTGTTAATTCCAGCATTTCCTTTTTTATAAATTAAATCTTGTAAATTTGATGCTCTTACATTTGAAAGTGATGATATTCCTAATAGGAAACATAATGCATCGAAAATATTGGATTTTCCACTTCCGTTTAATCCTGTTATTGCGTTGAAATGTGCATCTAAACCTTGGAGTGATGTTTTTATTGCATAAGATTTAAAACCATCTAGGATTATTTCTTTTATATGCATTTACCGCCTTTTTAATTTTTAAATATATTGATTTTTTAAATTTGAGTTTTTGATTTAAATTTTAAATTGTAATTTTTTATTTTGTTTTTTTTTTTTTAAATATATATTTTTTTGATTTTTATATTTATATTTTTATTATTTATAAAATATACTTTTTTGATAATTGATAATATTTTTTTATTCTCCTTCCATTAATTTTAAAAATTCTTGGAAATTTATATTTCCATCACCATCATCATCAACTTCTTTTAACATTTCTTCAATTTCTTCTAAAGTATAATTTTCTCCCATACATAAAAAAACATGTCTTAAATCTTTAGAAGAAACATAACCATTTTCAGCTCTATCTAAAACTCCAAAAGCATCTCTCATTTCTAATTCAGATTCTTTTTTCTTTTTTGCCATTACAGTTACAAATTCTTGAAATTCCATTGTTCCATTTCCATCTTCATCAATTTCATTTAACATTCTTTCTAATTCACTTCTAGGAATATTTTGACCTAAATTTTTTGTTAGAACTTCTAACATTTGAATATCAATTGGTGTGTTTATATCTTTTGCTACTGCAATATATTGTTCTTTTAATAATTTTAATTTATTTTCATCCATTAATGGCATTGTCATTTTTTTATATTTTATTTTTTGAATTAAATTAAATGAAGGATTATTATATAATAATATTATTAAATGTGAAATTTTTATTTTTTGATTTGATATTTTTTTTTATTTGTTTTTTTATTTCTTTTTAAAATTATATTTTTAGTTAAGAAATGTTCATAAAAATTATAACTCATAGGAGAAACAACACTTACAATAGGAAAACCATTCATATGAACATTTTTATTAGTTAAAACAGAAATTAATGTATCATCATTTCTCATAGGATAATAAAATTTATCTTCATCTTTAGTAATATTATTAATATTAGTACATTGAAAATATAATAAACAATTACTTTTAGAATATCTATTTTCTTTATCCCAAGGTAATTTTCCCCCTTCAAATATAATTTCTAATATATCACCAATTAATCTATCTTCTTGAAAATCTTGTATATAATCAGTCATATTAAATTCATCGTAAATTACTAAAATTGGAAAATGAAATAAATTATTTTCATCTTTATAAATTTCTGCTTGTGCACCTGGTGGAATATAATGATTTAATTCTTTTTTTACTTTAATTCCCTTTAATGTTAAATCATCATATAATTGTAATTTTTTTGAATTTTCCATGTTTTTAAATACTTCAATTTTTTCTAAATCATTTAATATATTTTGTTTTATATCTTCAATTTTTTTATTATATTTTTCATATTCTTTCTTTTTAATATCATTTACTTCATTTGATTTAATTCTATCATCAATAATTTTTTTAGCTTTCTTAAATAATTGTAATTCAATATAAGATTGAATTAAAAGAAAATAAGCATTATCAATAATTCCATTTTTTAATTTTTTTTCTTTATCTTCATTTTTCATTTTAGGAATAAATTTAATAGCATTTAACAAATCTTCAACAGCATAACCCCAATTTTTTACCATAATTTGCATTTGAACTCTTTGATAATATAAATCAAATTTAATATAATCACAATTTTCATCATTTTGAACATGATCAATAGCATTACAAATATCAAACATACTTTCTCTTAAATCAATAAAATCTTTTTTTTTATTATAAATCTCTAATTCTTGAATACTTTTATCTAATAATTCTAAAGCAACTTTATCTGGTTCTCCATCATATTGTAAACTTTGTAATTCAACTAAATGTTCATTTTCTTCTGGATTTTTTGGCATTTCTGTCATAAATAAAGGAAAACTTTGTAATTCTTCTAATTCTTTTTTTGCTTCTTCTTCAGTTAATGGTATTCTATTTTTAATTTTTTCTTCTAATTTTTTATCTTCTTCATTATCACTATCATTAGCATCTTCTGAATATAATCTTATTTTAGATGAGTAAAAATTACTTATTATAATTTCTAAAATATTATCTATTGTTATTTTATCATTTGGATTTCCTAAACGTAAAAATATTATATTTAAATATGATAAAATTTGGGGAATGTCATTTAATATATTTTGTTCTGATAAATATGCATTTAAAAGTCTTTCTTCTTCATTCATTTTTTCTATTGGAATTTTTATTATTATGTTTTTATCATTCTGTAATTCTGGATAATTATTTGAACGAGTGTTATATGAATCTTTTAATTCGGGACGTATGTTATATAAAATTTCTGATGTGTTAAAATGAGATTTTATTATTTCTATTAATTTTTTTGATTGATCTTCTGTTAAATCTATATCATATGGTTCTTGAGGAGGAAGATCTAATTTTTTTGTTGTTTCCTTGTTTGTCATTTTTTTTTTCTTTTTTTAAAAGATAATTTTATTAAAATAAAAATGTTTTATTTTTATTATTTTAAAAAATAAAAATATAATAAAGAATGTATTGTATTTTTCCTAAAATAATATTATTGATATTTATTTTAAAAAACGAATTATATATTATTTTTAAAATAATTTAATATAAAAAAACTATTTTATTTGAGAATAATTAATAATATTATACAAAATATTAATATTATAATTATTCTTTTTTGAAATCAAATAAATGATGAAAGAATTAGATGAATTAAAAATATATCAAAATCTTTCAAAAATAGATAAAATGAAAGCAACATATCATCAACCACCACAAAAATGGTATTTAGATAAAAGAATGGATGCATTTAACATAATTGAAGAATTCGCAGTTCATTATGGACTTTCAAGACAAACAATTTACGAATCTTTTTTATATGTTGATAAAATTTTAGCATATATAAATGAAATTGAACCAAAAGAATTTGAATTAAATGTAATTGTATGTATTTTAATTGGTTCTAAATTTGTAGAAAATGATACTATTGAAATAAATTATAATGAATTAACTACTTTTTCAAAAAATTATACTTTTACAATTGATGAAATTTACCTTACAGAAATTTCAATATTAAAAAAGTTAAATTATTATTTGGGTTTTCCTTCAATTTATGAATTTATACAATATTTAAATATAATTGGAGTTTTTTTCAGATCAGAAATTTTAAATCCAAAATCAGTATCAGAAGACATTCAAAATATAACTTTGAAAGTAATAACATCTCCTATTCCTTTAAAATACCCAAATGAAGTAATTGCAATGAATATAATTAGAACAGTTAGAAAAAAATATAAATTAAAAGAAGAATTTATGAAAAAAATAACTAAAAAATTTCAATTTGAATATGATGAATTATATGAAAAATGTTTTGAGGAAATAAACTTTTTAATTTTTGGTGAAGTAAAACAAGAAAAAAAAGAATCAAAATCCCATCAGAAATTAATAGAATTTGAAACAGAAGATACAAAAAATGAAAATGAAGAAGAAGAAAAAAATAATGTTGATATTCAAAGAAGAAAAGCTCAAGCAAAAACAACAAAAAGACCAAGAGCAAGTATAAAATTTGAAGTACCAAAACAATATATTAAAAATATACAAATAAGTAAATGGAGTTCATCTTCATCTTCATCATCTTTATCATCATCTTTTGAATCTTCATCAAGTTCAAATTCAAATTCAATTCCTATTTCAAATAATAATAAAAATGAAAATGAAAATGAAAAAGAAAAAGAAAAAATTAATAGTCCTCCTAAAAAAGTTATTAAAGGTAAAATGAAAAAAGAAGTAAATAAAGAAAAAAAGAAAAAATTAGTTGTTCAAATTAATGAAAATAAAAATCAATATTTTGAAGAAAGTGCAACTTCTTTAAAATTATCTTCTAATAATATTAGTATACATAGAGAGAAACAAAGGAAAATTAAACCTGTAAATAAAGATAAAATTAATTTCCCTTTTTCTGGAAAAAGAGTTGCTACAATTTCTTATTCTCCTGAACAAGAAGGAAATGAAAATGATGTTGATATTGAACCTAAAAAATTTAAGTCTATGAAAGGTTTTAAAACTCCTATAATGAAAAAAATTGAATGATTTTTTATTGTTTTATTATTATTTATTTTGTGTTTATTTTTTATTAAATGGATATTTAAATTAAAAAAAAATATTTTTTAATGTTTAAATAATTTTTTATGGGTTATTAATATATAATTTTTTATAAAAATTAGTTTTAAAATAATATATTTATTTGAAAATATAATAAAACAATTAATAATTTTTATTTATTTTTATTCTTTCAGATATGAAATTAGTTTTAGAAATTGTATTATTTCTCCACTTTCTGAAACTCTATTTTTTCTAAATAATAATTCATTTGCAAAATAATATAAATATAACAATAAATTATTTTTAATTTGGTTATCAAAAATTGCATTCATATCTTTTGTTTTGAATTTAGATTCTATTTGATAACTTGTTATTGATATATTATTGTTATTATCTTTTTCATCTAATTTATTTAAATCAAAAGACTTTGATTTATTTCTTGTAAAATTTAATTTCTCATGATTATTTGATAAAAATTCATATTCATCATAACTATCATAATCTAATTCAATAGATTCATTATTATTTGTACTTCCTATTAAAATATTTTCATTATTTTCATTTATCATTTCAGAATTATTATTCTTTGTTGGACTTTCTGAAATATTTGAGAATGAAGGATCATTTATCAAAGAATTACTTTTTACTTTTTTGAAATTATATTTAGATGATCTTGAAATATTATCATCTACATTATTTGATTTTTTATCATCAGTTGAATTAAAATTATATGAATCAATAATATCTGAATAAATTCTTTTTATAATAACAACAATACAAATGAATAAATATTCATAATTTTTTTTTTTTTCTAAATTAATAAGTAAATTTAATAAATCTTGTCTATATAAATTTATTAAAACATAATTTTTTTCATGTAATATAAGATTAATATTATAATTTATTTGTTTTAATAAACAAATTAAAACAGAAAGTTCTGAACAAATATTTTTATCAATTATTGAATTTATCAAATTATTTAAAGTTTCTTTTGAAAAAATATGAATTTCTAACTTATTTAAAATATTCATTTTAAATTCATAATTATTAATATCATAAAATAATTTTTTTTGTTTATTATTTAATTCATTACTTGCTCCTGTATTTGTTCTTTGAGGTGGTTCATAATTTATTAAAATATTCTTATTTTCAATTTCATTTTTAGATTTAGATTTATTTACAAAAATACTTGGTAAAGATTGAGAATGATTTAAATAATTTAAAATTTCATTAATACCTCTTTCAAAAGAAAATTCCCAATTAATAACTTTTGATAAAGGCAAAGAAACAATATGATTAATTTCTTCATCATCTTCTTCAATTAATTTATCATTATTTTGAATTTGTTTAATTGAAGGATTTTTATCAACACAAAATTTAACAAAGTTTTTTAAATGAGTTAATGATGTTATTTCTTTATCATTTTGTTTTAATTGTTTAAAATCAATTTGATTATTTTTAAATAATATAATTTTACCATCTAAAGTCCAAGTAAATGTACAAGTTTTAATATAAGGAACAATATTTTTTGGTGATGAATTTGATTTAATTATATTAATTAATTCATCTATTAATTTCATTATTGATTTATTTGGATTTTTATTTTTATCAAAAATTTGAATTGATTGTCTTAAAATTTCATTTAATTCATATCTTTCATTTTTAATTGAAATTGGAATAATTTTTTTTTCAAAAAATTGTAATTGAAATTTAATATCTTTAATTTCAATTTCAAAACATTTTTGATTTATTTTATCAATGATAATATCTTCTTTATTTTTCATATGAAAATAAAATTTTTGAATATCATTAATTTCATTATTAAATAAATTATTAATACAACTTGAAATATGTAAATCATGATTATCAAACTTAAATTCTTTAGCAAATAATTTTGTGTTTCTTGTATAAATAAAAAAATCTTTTGTATTAAGATAATTATTATAAACTTTAAAAAGATCAATTTTTTTATCAAAAGTAATACATTGTTCAAAAAAAATTTTTCTATCATTAATATAATATAAATAAAAACAAAGTTCACAAGAAACAACAATTCCTTCTTTTTTAATAAAAGAAACATTAATAATTTTCCCTCCTTCTTCAGGAATTTGAAATTCAAAAACAAAAAAAATTTTAACTCTTGTAAATTCATAATTTTCTAAAATTCTACTTTCTTTAGAACCAATTAATATTAAACATCCATTATTATTTCCTTCAATAATATCAATATTATTTTTTAAAACATTTTTTGTACAATAAGATATTTTCGGTATTTCATCAGAAAAATCCCAAAATTTAATTATTCCATTATATCCAGTAATTAACATTTGAAATTCTTCTAATTTTGAATTTGTAATACATAAAAATTTCATTGAATATGGATTTTCTTCATCTTCTATTATTGAAATTAAAGTGTCTTTTTCATAAATAAATATTTTTTTATCTGATGATATTACTAAAATATTATTATTTTTATTTTGCCATTGAATAAAATTTATTGTTGAAAATTTGTCATTTGTAATTTTGGTAATTAAATCAATTTCATTTTTAAAATTTATAATTAAAATATCTTTTTGGTTTGAACATAATAAAAATGTTTTTTTATCATATGAAGGATGCATTTCTAATAAAAGTAAATTTTTGTAATTGTAATCTTTTTCTATTGTTTTATTTTTTAATTTTTGAATTAATATTTCATAATTTATTTTAAATAAAAAACTTGATGTTGAACCACATATAAAACTACCATCACTTGATGATGAAATTTGAATTATTTTTTTTCCAAAATATATTTCATTATCAACTGCATTTGGGAAATTAAATCTTTTTGATTTTGAATTTTTCATTTTTTATATCATTTAATTATATATTTTATTTAATAATTTTATTGAAAAATAATATATTACAATTAGATTATATTTATATAAAAACTTTGATTAATGATTTAAAAAATTACTAAATAAAAATATGATTTTTTTAATCGAATATATTCTTAACTGAAAATAACAAAACCTAAAAAAAAGACTTTATTTAATATAAAAATTATTATTAGTTTCAAAAACATATCCATTCCCATTTCTATTATGGAAGAAAGGAATAAACCAAACTAAAGGATTTCTTCCAAAAACATTAGTAAAATTCCTATAAGGACCCATATCATAAATATTTTTAGTTCTTGAAGAGGGAAATCTTTGTCTTTCAGAATGTTCAATAACAGTCATTCCTTTAAATAAATTAGTCCAATTAATTTTGCATAACCAAAGTAAAAAAGTTAACAAACCTAAATTAAGTAAATAAACAGAAATAACAAACCAACATTGTCCAATACTAGAATCATAATTCATATTATAATTAACAATACTTTCCCAATATGATAAAGCTACAATTGTACAACATAAAATACCATAAAATTGAATTAAAAGAAATGATTTTAAATTATTAAATCCAATACAATTTGCTAACCAAGGACAATGATGATCCATTTTTAATATACATTTCTGACATTGTCTACAATGATGTGATCTTTCTACTTTTAATCTTAAACAAGTTCCACAAAATGTCATTTTTGTTATATCAACCCCTTTATATATATCTAAGTATATTTCTGTATTTGCTCCACATGATGGTGTTTCTGGAATATCAGTATTTTCCATATATGTTCTTTTATTATTTTCAATTATTTCTTCATTTGTAAATTTTATATTTAAAGGCTCATCTTTCATTTTATCTGCAAATTTTTTTCTTAGGGTATTTTGTAATTGGGATTTTTCACCTGATGTTAAGGGACCTTCTAATAAGTAATCTGAAAATTTTGTTAAAAATTGATTATTTCCTTTTTTTCCTTTATTTATACCTAATAATTTATATTCCAATTCTGTTGGACTTGGGAAAAATCCTGGATTTACTATTACAGTTCTTAATAAACTAATAAAAAGCATTATTGCGAAAAATAATGAAAAAAATAAAAGTAATTTTCCTTTTGTATGTGCATATGTTAATGATGATGTGTGATTAAGAAAAAATTGACTTTTATCTGCATTTACTTCTGCTGTTAATAAAAATTTTAAATATGTAAATACATATGATAAATAAACTGTCACAATTAATGAAGTTATTAAAAACACTGGTAAATAAACAAAGAAATAATTAAGTAATTTACTAAATGCAGATTTTTGCATTTTATTAAAAATTAAAAAAAAATTAAAATATATTATACACGTTTTAGAAAAAAGAATATTAAATCTTCAAAAAAAAAAAATAACAAAAACAAAAAAAAAATATCACTAAATATTAAAAATAAAAATTGAATAATTAAAAAAAAAAGATAATTAATTTATTTTATTCTATTAGAATGTTCTTTGATGGCTTCCCATTCGGTTCAGGTTTTGAATCATTTACTAAACCTCAACCAAAAAAAAACGTAAACACAACTAGATACTATGATATATTAAAAGTAGACAAAAAAGCATCTCAAGAAGAAATAAGAAAATCATATCGTAAGCTAGTAAAAATAATGCATCCAGATAAAGGAGGAAATCAAAAAGACTTTCAAGATCTCCAAACAGCAATATGATGTATTAAGTGATGAAAATAAGAGAAAAGTATATGATGAATATGGTGAAGAAGGAATAAAAGAAGGAATGGATAATCAACCAGCAGGAGTAGACATATTTGATATATTAAATGGAGGAGGACGTCGTGGTGGAAAAAAAAAGACTCGTAGTATATTACAACAAATGAAAGTATCATTAGAAGATATTTACCTTGGAAAAGAAAAATATTTAGAAATTAAAAGAGATCGTATTTGTAAAAAATGTAAAGGTACTGGATCAAAGGATCCTAATGCACAAACTAAATGTAAGACTTGTGATGGAAGAGGTTATCGTATGGTAGTTCAAAGAATTTCAATGGGTATGATACAAACACAACAACCTTGTCCTGATTGTAGAGGAGAAGGAGAAATTATTAAAGATAAATGTCCTGAATGTAGAGGAAGGAAAGTTGTTAGAGAAAGTAAATTAGTTAAAATTTTGTTAGATAAAGGTGCTCCTGATGGTAAAAGATATGTTTTATCTGGTGAAAGTGATGAAGTTCCTGGTTGTGAACCTGGTGATGTTGTTATTGAAATTGAAATTGAAAATCATAAGAAATTTATTAGAAAAGGTGCTGATTTGATTTATAAAT
>JAJJLH010002100.1:0-50689 GCA_023806865.1 Isotricha sp. YL-2021a
ATTTAAATCTTCAATTTGTCTTTTAAATCTATCATTTTCATTTTTTGTAATTATAACTACTTTATTTAACTCTTCTTTTATTTAACTGTAAATAATTCATGTTTTTTATTTTTACAATATAATAATTATATTTTATTATAATTTAATAATTTCCTTTTTTTTAAGAAATCATTCTTCAATTATATTTATATTATTTCATTATTCCATTCTTCTTTTATTATTATATATTATTTATTTTAGCATTATATTTATTTTATAAATTATTATTTTTAATTTATTTTTTTTTAATGTATTCTATTTCTTTATGGAACAAAGCTACTGAAATTGGTTCTAAGTTAAAGGCTATGGCATCATATGAAAATATTTCTCAAGAAGAATTTGATAATATAAAAAATGAAAATAAGAAATTAAAAGAAGAATTAGAAGAAAGAAACAATAAATATCAATCTTTATTAAATGATATAGCACAAAAAGAATCCCAAAAACCTTTATCTCAAAATGAAATTGAAAATTTTTATAATAAATTATGTCAAGATTTTAAAAGTTTTTTACTTATTTTTTTCCCTGAAGACCAAGATTATATAGATTTAATTAACGAAATTTTTATAAATGTTCAAAACGAAAAATTTTTTGAAAAAATTTATAAATTAAATCAAATAATTAAACCAAAAATATTTTCCGAAATATTGATATCCAATAAAGAATCAATTATTCAAATTATTGAAGAAAAGGAAGAAATTATTGAAAAAATTAAAAATTATTCAACATTAATAAATAAAAACAAAGAAAATATTGAAGAACACGAATTCAATATTTTTGAATATTTATTTAATGAATTAGTCATTTTAAAAAAAAGTAAAGATGAAAAAATAAATAAATTAGAAACAAAAATTATTAATAATGAAGAAAAATTAAAATCATTAAATAATAATATTGAAAAAATGCAAAATGATGGAAGAAAAGCTTTTGATGCAGAAAATAAATTAAATGAAATAATAAATAATTTAGAAAAAGAAAAAAATGAATTAATTGAAAAAAATAATGAATTAAAAGGAAAAATAGATGAATTTGTAAATGAAAAACTTAATTTTGAAAAAGAAAATGCATCTTATAAAGAACAAATTAAAACTTTAATACATCAAAAAGAAGAAATTGAAAATAAAAATGAAGAGTTAAATAAAGTAGTTATAATTACAAAAAATGAAAATGATAGATTTAAAAGACAAATTGAAGATTTAAATCAAGATATTGCTCTTTATTCTGATAATAATTATATAATTAATGAAAAAAATGAAGAAATATCAAAAAAAACAAATGAAATTGATAAATTAATAGCATCTTATAAAATATTAGAAGAAGAAAAAAATACAATGGAAAAAGAAAAAAATGAAGAAATTGAAATTTATAAAACGCAAATATTATCAATGACTAATGAAATAGCAGAACAAAAAGAAAAAAATATTGAATCAAATCAAAATGAAGATATTGAAAAAATTTATATTGGAAAAATATTTTCATTAGAATCACAATTAAATAAACTTCAAGAAGAGAATTTAAATTTAAAAAAAAAAGAAGAAGAAAGGAAAAAAGAAATGGAAAATTTGATAAAAAAAGTCAATTTAGATTTAAAAAATACAGAATATTTAATTGACAAAAGAGTAATAAGTTCAGTTTTAGTAAATTATTTTGATAAAAACTCAAATGAAACTGTAAAACAAAGTTTATTAGAAACTTTAAGTAGTCTAATGGATTATTCAAATGAAGATAGAAAAAAAATGGGATTAAAAACAATTAATATTCCAAATAAAAATGATAAGAATGATAAGTTAAAAACAATAAGTGATGGTTTATATGACTTTATTTTAAATAATTAATTAATTAATATAGTATAATATAGTAAATAAATATTAGGAAAATTGATATTTAAATATATTTTTTATATTATTGATAATAATATTTAATCTATGAATTATATTCTATTATTTAATGTTTAACCTCTCTCATTGCTAAATAAGAACTAACTACTGTGTCAATTTTTGAATTAATATCAGATGAATTTAATCTTTCTTGTATTCTTCTTCTAATAAAAACTCTGCAAATTAAAAATATTGCAATATTAACAAATAATACAATTAATATTACTGCTGTAATTGTTAATGAACTCATACTTGATTCTTCTTCAAAAGTTCCATATTCATAACATTCTTTTGGTTTTTTAATCAAACTAGCACATAATGCATCAAAAACATATTCAGCTTTCCAATTACCATAATATACTCTTCCATTAATAGTTATTGTTGGTAATTTATTAATATATAATTCACTCATTAAATCTTGATTTTTTTCTAAAAGTTTATTTTTTGAAGTTAATTCATAATTTCCTTTTTTATTTCTATCAACAAAAGAATTTTTATAACAATCATCTAATTCATCTTCATCAACACTAGCATATTTTGCAGCTGAATAAGAACAATCTTCAGAAAAATCAGTTATTGAATAACAATTCTCAAAAAAATAATTCATATATTTAAAATAAGTAGCATAAGTCAAATCATTCCCTTCATCATCTTTTTCTCCAGAATCAATATTTAATATACATTGTTGTCTAATTGCTTCTTTAACAAGTAAAACTCCACCACCTTCTTTTTCAATTCCAGCTTTTTTTCCATCTAAACAATAAGCTCCACTTCCTAAACAATCTTTAACTATATTAGTATCAGAATCTTTATAATCAAAATCACTATATGTCACTAAATGTACTGATATATTTGCATATTTATATAAAACATTATGATAAGCATATAATTCAGTTAATATTTCATATACTTTTTCCATATCTGGAGTATACCATATATCATAATTTACTGTATTATCTTTATTTTCCATTTCAAAATTAATTTCTAATTTTATATTTTGAAGTACAGTTTTATTATTTTTATTATCTGTGTAAAATTTTTTTAATTTTTCACCATCTTCATAACTTATTAAAACACTAGGAATTGAAACTTCATTTCCTCTTCCATCATCAGGCATATTTTTCTCTTCAACATCTCCTCCATTTCTATCATCTATAATAATAGCAGCATGTCCTCTTGCATCTTCAATATTCAAAACTTTAGAAACATAACTACAGCCACCTTTCTCAACCATTATAAAAGGACTTTCATCAACATTAGGATTATCAGTTGCATTCATATTATATCTTTTACAACCTTTATTTTTATTTGTTGTATCATAATATAAACGACCAGTTATTGTATGTCCATATGGAATTCTTCCAAAGTTACTTAAACCAATTTTAATTGTAGGTTCTATATTTTATATCACATTAAATTATTATTTTTATTCTTACTCCCAAATTTATCTATTAATTCTTTCGGTGAACGAATTATAATATTTGATTTTGTTAATATAATAAAGGTAGTTATTAAAAGAATGATTTTAAAAGACATTTTGATTTTTAATAAAAAATAATTATAATTAATTGGATTATTTTTAAAATAATATTTAATAAATTGTTCAAAATAATAAAAATAAAAATAATTGTTATAATATACATTTTCATTTCTCAATTATTATTAATCACAGATATATCCCACATATTTATAACAGAGATATTTGCTTGACCAAAATTACCTGTTTTACCTAATTCACTTATTTTTGATTCATCATTGTTATTATATTTTTTATTTAAAATAGTAGAAAAATCCATATAATTATTAATTTTTCTTGATAAATCAATTGGTAATTGTGATGTATCGACTTCTTTGAAAAAAGAATCTTCATCATTATTTTTTTCATTGTTTGAAATATTTTTTTTATTAAGATTTAGATATTTTAATGTTTTATTTAAATTATTAAAACAATGTTTTAATAATTTAATTCTCATTGTTATAACTCTAATTTGATTTTTATATTTTTTAATATATAATTTAATTCTTTTTTCTTCCTCTTGATTAATTTTCTTTTTATCATTTTCAGTTAAATAAAATTCTTCTCTAAATAATTTATTTTCTTTTTTTACATCATTGATATTTTTATATATATTAGATATATCTTTTTTTAATTCCTCTCTTTTTTTATTTAACAAATCACTTTCTTCAAGAAATTCTTTTAATTTCCAATTTTGATATTTAACATATCTTTCATCCAATAAATCTCTAGTTTGTTTTCTAATATATATTTCAACTTCTTTTAATTTTTTTTGAAAAACTCTAATATATTCTTCTTTACTATAATAATTTTCTTCATTTTCTTTTATTTGTTCTTTATAAAATTCTGCATTTTCTTCTTTTTTTCTTTTAAATTCACTAAAAATTTGCATTTCAATTAATAACTTTGATTTTCTTTCATTTACTTTTTTCCTTAAAGCTTTTTTATTATGATATTTATTTCTTATATTATTGAATAATAATATTAATTCATCGCTTTTTTTTTTATCTTTTAAATTTTTCAATGCTTCTGATAATAATTCTGCATTAATTTCAAATGTTTGACTTAAATCAAATAAATAATTTTTAGGCTTTTGAAAATCAATATTAAAATTAGTAGATGAAAGATTATTTCTATGTGACATAAAAGTATAACCTAAATAACTTGTTGTCATTCTTCTAGAAACATTTGCTTCACTATTTGAAATCATATGCTTTACTATTTTTCCTTTTTTCAAAGTTAATGACATTATTTTTTAATTTTAGAAAAAAAATGAATATTTTTAATAATTATGATTAAATATTTATTTAATTAAAATAAATAATTAATTATAATAAAATTAATTCTAAAATATCATTTAGAAAATGTCAGATAGAAAAGATTTATTTCTATGGAAAAAATGTCCAATTAATCAAATTCTTATATTATTTGCAAATTATTTTAAAAAAGAAATCAAATTACATTTCTTAGAAGATATTAATTCATCAGATAAAAAATATATATTAAGTTTTTCACCAACAAAAACATTTCCATTAATTAAAGAAGGAGATACATTTATTTCAGGAACACTTCCAATATTAAAATACATTTTAAATATTCATCCAGAAATAAAACAACTTTATATGGGAACAACTTTAAAAAATGAATCATCTTGTGAAATGTGGTTGAATTTTATTTCAAATAATATAATACCAATTGTAAATGAAATTAATTCTCAATTAGAAGGTGAAAAACCATTTAATAATCAAACATTTGAAGTTGCTATTAATGATTTAATTAAAGAACTTTCAACATTAAATGAACATTTAAAATTTAGAACTTTTCTCACTGCTCATCAAGTTCAAATTTGTGATTTATTTCTTAGTATTTTATTAATTGAAGTTTATAATAAGGTTTTAACTAAAGATTTAAGAGAAAAAATTCCTAATGTTATTAGACATTTAAAATATGTTGGTAATTTAGATATGGTTAAAAATATTACTGGTGAATTAAAAGAATGTGAAAAAAGAGCTGAGGCTAAACCATTTGTTGAAAAAAAAGAAGAAGAAAATGAAATAGTTCAAAAAAGTAAAAGAGAATTGAAAAAAGAAAAACGAAAGGAATATAATAAAGAACATAAAGGAGAAAAAAAAGAAAAGAAAGATAAAAAACATCATAAAAATGAAGAAAAAAAAGAAGAAAAAAAAGAAGAAAAAAAAGAAGAAAAAAAGGAAGAAATTAATCAAAATCAACCTTAAAAAAAATAATAGAATTAATTAGATAAAAAATAGAAAAATTTAAGTTAAAAAATTTTTAATTATGAATTTAATTATTATTTTTTTAATTTTTAATAAAAATAATAATTTATTTATGGAAATAAATAATTCAACAAATACAACAAATATAGAAGAATCCCCAAAATGGTCTTCAAAATTTATATTTTATACAGCAATAGGACTTATAATTGTTGTTTTATTAGCAATTTTAATTCCATATTATTTTTATAGAAGAAATAAAAGAAAATTAATGGATAGATTAAATTATGAGATAATATATAGAAAAGTAGAAGATACAAAAATAAACTTATTACATTCCAATTCATTAAAAAATATATAAAAATTCATTTTGTCATTAAAAAAAATATGAATTTGTAATTTAAAAAAAAAAATATGTTTTTTAGACATATTAAGTAAAATAAACATTATATATTAATACAACTTAAAATAATAAAAACATAAAAAAAATCAAATGTTAATAATAATATTTATGAAATATAATTATTTTCCTTGTTTTTTAATTGTTATTAATTTGGGCTTTCCCCAATTTGCAGTATATGCTTTTTTAATATCTTCAGAATGAAAAGGATTTATATTGTTTATATTATTTCGATTTATAATTTTATTATTTCCTTTTAAATTTGTAACATTGTTATTATCTAAATGACTACCATTTATATTATTTCCTCCATTCAATGAATTATTATTTTGATTTATATCTTTTTTAGAAATTCCATTTTCTTTCACTTCTTTTTCTCTTGGAGTCCATCCTTTTAATCTATGTTGTTCAACTAATTTTTTCCATTCAACAATATTATTTTTTGCATTTTCAACAGTATAATTTAAAGTAGGAAACATTACAATTAAAACATCAAAAGTAGGTAAAATAAAACCAGAAATGAAACCAACTTGAGATGAAGGAATATCACTTCCTATTCTATCACATAAAAATGAAACAGGTAAATTTAATTCTTTTTCTTTATCACCTTGTAACCAAAATTCATTTGTTAATAATTCAACCCATTGAATTGATATTTTAAATAATTTTGTATTATGTGCTAAATCTGCAGCATGAATAAAAAAATCTAATAAAGATTGTTGTTCTTCAAATTGAGTTTTTGGATTTTTACTTAAATATTCAAATTTTTTATTTTCATTATTTTCATTATTTTTTTCTTCATTATTTTTTTCTTCATTATTTTCTGTATTTTCATTTGGAAGTTTTGCTTTAACAACTCCCATAACTTTACCATGATTTGCCATATCAGTTGCTAAAATTTCACTAATCATTCTTTTTCTTATTGTTTTATAATCATTAACACTTAATTTTTCAAAAATATTATTTTCATCTTTTTTAATTGTTTTAAATAATTTTGAAACATGGAAATTTTCAAGACAAGAAATATCATTATAAGTTAAAGCCATTTCAGTAGAAGCATTAATTTGGAAATTATTAGTTAAACCAGGATGACCAATATCATGACCTAAAGCTGCAATTAATATACTTAATAAATCTAAAACATTAGTAGAGCAAACTTCTTCAGCATTACTATTTAAAAAAAATAAACAAATTGTTTGAGTGACATCAGCACCATGCATTGAATTATGATATAATGTTGTAACAAGATATTGTTTTGTAATTGAATATAAGAAATTATCTAATTTTTTTGTTTCTATTATATTATTATCTATTAAACCAAAACATTCTAATATTGTTTTTCCCATTAAAGGTAGTACATTTCCATGACCTATTATTTTTTTTAATTCAAATATGTTAAAATCTTTTTCTAAAATGCTTTTTGGGTCAAAATTTGCTCCTGTTAATGCATGTTCTATATATGAAAATGAACTTTCTATTTTGTTTTCTAAGGAATTTGCTCTTGAATTTTTTAATGATTGATTAGATATATTTTGATTATTTGAATTGAAACTTCTAAATAAACTTTGTATTTTATTATTTTTTGTATTTTTTAATTCTAAAGATGATTTGAGATTTGCTTTTGATTGATTTTTTAAAGGAATATAATTTGGTAAAGGAGCTTGGTTAAATTTTAATAATTGTTTAAGGGAATTTAAAGATAAATTTTTTGAATTTTTAAACATTCCTGTTGAAGAAAATGAATTCATTTTTTGATGTCTAAATCCTTTATTTCTTTTAAATGAGCTTGAAATATTATTTTTTCCTTGTTGAATATTTTTTCTTTTTAATTTAAAAGATGGAATTTGTAATAATTCATTAGACATTTTAACACTTTGTGAATTAATCATATTTTTTTTTTTATTCATTTCAATAACTTCTTCATTATATTCATAAACAAAATCAACAAATTGTTTAAAATCTGGATTGTCTTTTATATATTTTTCAATTTTATCAAGATCTTTTATTTCATATTTATATAATGAATGACTTGCTATTATTTTTATTACCCATTCAAGTTCTCTAATTAATTTACTTTGATTTTTACTCATCATATTTATAAATCTTTTTGCTTCATTTATTATGTTTAATACTTTCTCTAATGGTGTTGTTATTATACTATTTGTTGGAAGGAATAGTGAATTTTGATTTAATTTTTGAAGAGTTGACATTTTTTTTTTAATATTAATTATAATTTATTACTGAATTTGAAAATAAGAATGGAAAAGTTATTGTATTAAGAATTAATAAATATTACTTTTTCAATTTAGATATATAAGTAAGAATTATTTTATTTTTTTATTCATAATTTTGGGTATTTCAAATGAATTAATATTTATTTTGAATACTAAATAATTGGATGTTAAAATATATATTAAATGAATTATATATATAAAATAATCAATCACTAAAATGCCAACACAAATAAATGAAAATGAAATTGAATTAATAAAAGATTTTTTAAAAGAAAGAGGTTATACTTCTACTTTGGAATGTTTTATAAAAGAAGATAATTATAAAAAAGTTGAAAGAAAAAATGCAAAAAAAAAAAAGATTGAAGTTTATGCTGAGTCAAAATTTACAAAATATTTAAAAACTTCTAGAGAAAAAATAATAAAATATACTAAATTAGAAGATTCATATAAATTATTAGAAAAAAAATATAAAACAATTTTACAATGTGCAAGACAAAGTTTTTCAATATCAATAAATTGTTTAGAATTATTAAAAGATATAAAAAACGGAAATAATAAAGATAATTTAGAAGAAATAATAGAAGATTATAAATCTCAAATTGGAAAATATCATAAAATATTAATGAATGATACTTGGGATGAAACAACTAGAACAGTTAATGAAGCAATAATTAAAGAACATAAAAATAATTTGAAAAAAGCAATCAATGAAAAAAATAATGATAAAATACAAGAAATTTTACTTTCTTTAAGAATTTATTCATTACAAATTCAACCAGATTTAAGAAAAAATTTAATTGAAGAATTAGTTGATAATGATATATTAAATATAAAAGAAAATAATTCTGTTCAATATATATTAGATTTATTAAATATACAATCATATAATATTAGACATGCAGTTTTATCTTTTCTTTCAATTATTGCTTCTCTTATAAAAGGAGTTGAGTATTTATCTTCAATTGATAATTCAATTTTAGAAAAGACTATTGAAATAATGAAAACAACAGAAGATGGTCAAGTATTACAAAGATTTTGTATTGCTTTTATACAAAAAATGAGTGTTAAAGAAAGTAATATACAATCATTTTTAAAATATGGATTAATTGATTGGTTTATTAAATTAATATTAAGGTCAAAAAATAATCAAATTCATATTTTTTGTTTAGATTTTTCTAGTGCTTTAATTGCTAATATTTTACAATCTAATGTAACTTTAGATTTTTTAGAAAAAAATATTGCTGTATGTAAAAATTTAATTGAGACTTTTTTAAAAATGATTAAAGAAAAAATACATTCTTCTGTTTTAATGCATTTTTTAATTTGTTTGAATCTTTTAAATATTGAAAAATTTAAAACTATTAATGAAGAATGTCAATTAAATGAAAAAATTAAAGAATTTATTGAATTTTATGAAAATATTGATGTGGTTACAGAAAATGAAAAATTTGAAAAAAAAACTGTTTTAGATTTATGTAATAGTTTGTTTAATAATAATAACAAAGAATCAAATAATGATGAAGGAGGTTATGAAAATAAATTTAAGGAATTTGAAAATGAACAAAGAGAACTTATTTTTGAAAGCTTTCAAGATGAAATTAGTTAAGAAATTTATAAATAAAGATTAATAATCATAAATAAACTAAAAGATTAAGTAATATATATTTTTAATTTTTCAAATTCAATAATTTAATATAAATACATTAAAATTCTATCAATTAGTATTTAATATTTTTAAAATAAATAATTTTACATTTCAAATAAAAAACTAAATTTTTATATTTTAATTTTTTATTTATTTATTATCATTTTTTTAAAAGGTTATTAAATAATTATTAATGAACAATAAAAATATTCCATTAATTGAAAGAATAACTGTCTGTGGTTTATCATATTCAAATATTCAAAATTATTTATCAAATCCTAATAATAATTATAAAGATTTAAATAAGTTAAATATAGAAATTTTAGAAGATTATAAGTCAAAAGAAATACCAAATGATCCTAAATATAATGCTTATTATTTAAATATTCCAAAATATTCTCTTCCAAAAGGTGTATGTCCAAATAAATTTAAAGAAAAAAATAAAAAGGAAATTATTTCTTTTTCCTTAGTTCATGATACAAAAATAAAATATTGTTCTTCATTAATTTTTTATGAAAATTATGTTGAAAATGAGCAAAATTTTTCTTTATTAAATTCAATAACAGTAGTATCATCAAAAGAATATTTTGGTACTCAACATAATATATTAAATTATATTTATGAAATATTAATAAACTATTCAATAAATAAATTTGAAAATTCAAATTTATTAAAAATAAATTTACCAGGTGATAGAAATTATTTAGAATATAATATATTAGAATTCTATTTTTCATTATTATTAAATGAACTCAATATATCATCAAAATATAATAAAGAAGATTATCAATCATTTTGTATTATGCCATTAATAAATGAAAAAAATAATATTAATCAAAAAATTAAACCTTTTTTAACTTATTATATAGAAGATTATTCTCCTTTTCCTATTAAAGATTATGATATTACAATAATATTAGATTTTTTTCATATTGAAGATATTATAAAAATATATCAAGCAATATTAATGGAATATAAAATTATTTTTATTTTTAAAGATTATGAAACAATTAATCAAATTATTTATTCATTTCTGTCTTTGATTTATCCTTTAAAATGGAGATTTCCAATTTCTGCTTTTTTGATTCCAGAAACTGAAGCAATGTTAGATGCTCCTTTTGCTGCAATTTTAGGTATTTATATTGGGAAAAAAAATTTGATTGATTTTAGATTAAAAAAAAATTTATTTCCAAATGAAACTATTATTTATGATTTAACTATAAAAGATTTTGTTTTTATTAATGAATTTAGTAATGGATTACCTTTAAAATTAATGAATAAAATTAAAATCGGATTATGTTTTTTAATGAGTGAAAAATTATCTGAAAATATTTCGAAAAAAAGTTATTTTTATAGATTATTTAAAAATTGTAATTCTGTATGTAATTATATAGATAAAACTTTATTTATTAATTTAAAAATAATTACAATATTTTTTGAAATTTTTATTGAAATAATAAAAAATTTTAAAAAATCTATTTTAGTTGAAGAGATAAATAAAAAAATAGATATTAAAAATTGTCAAGTGAGTGATTTTTTTAACTTTGATCAATATGAAAATAATTATAATAAAACATTTGATATTAAAAAATCATATATATCATTTTTTAGAAATTTTATTAAAACTTTAATGTTTAGTAATTTTCTTAGGAACTTTGTTTTAAAAACACATAAACCAAAATACTCTTTTATTGATTATATAACAGATAAAAAATATACCCCTAAAGAAATTTTTGATGAAAAAATAAGAGAGAAAATCTATTCATATTATAATGTAAGAATATTAAAAATATATAATAGTTTAGATATATTAATCTTCAAGATGCATTTTTAATATATTTAACCAAAATAAATGAGTCTAATATTGCAACAAAAAGAGATTTAAAAAGTTATATTATTTGGTCTCCTTTAGATAATGATAAAATAATATCATTTTTAAATGATTTTAGCTCATTACAAAATAATCCTTTTCAAAAAATTGAAAAATTTTCCAAAATTTTAGAATTATTAAAAAAAGGTAATTATATATATGAAAAAGAAGAAGAAGTACCAAGAGAGAGACATAAAAGAACAAATTCATCATTAGAAGAGAAAATAAATTCAAATTGGAGTGGAATTAACTCAAAACTAAATGACTATAGTTATTATAGTGATTTTAAGACAAAAACATCTCCATTTCAATTATCAACTCCAATGTATAAAAAAGCAATTGAATCAGATGATAATTATTCTATAAATGATGAAAATACAATAATTAATAATAGTCAACATTCAAGTTTAAATAAAACAAATCAATCATTCAAAAATCATGATTCTGGAGGAATACCAAAACATCTTGGTGATGATGAATGTGATTTTTTCTCTGATAATGATTAAAAAAATATTTAATTTAAAATAAAAATATAAAAAAAATTCAAAAATAAAATATTTTTTTACATTTAAAAAACTATTTTATCTTATTTCAAAATAAAAAACATTATTTTTATGAAAATTTAGTATGTGAAAAGTCCATTTCAGGATGAGCTTTCATAAAATCTTCAATTTGAGGACATTTTTGTAAAATATCAGAAGTAGGTTTTCCCATAGCTTTTTGTCTAGTATCAAACATCATTTTCTCAACTTGAGCTTTTAATTCAGGATCTTCAATATCAGAAACAGAAGTAGCTTCTGGTTGAATTTTTTGTGTATCAACTTTAATATTATCATTCTTTTCAACAGATTCCCACCAAGTAGGATCAGCTTTATCAAAAGCAATTGAAATCATTTTACCAACTTTTACTTCTTCAAGTGTCCAAATCATACTATCTGATTTAATTGGTGCATATAATTCACAATTAATTATTGGTTCTTGTCCTTTTATTCCTACATATAATTTTTTATTATCACATTCAATTTTTAAATCTTTACCTTTTATATTTCCTGGTACTGGAATATTTATTGTTATTTCTTTTATATCCATTTGACCCCAAGAATATTTTTCTAATGTTTGACCTTTTTCTTTATTTGGAAGGACATGACCTTTTTGAGGTTTACTTGAATCATCTTCTTCATTTTTTTTCCTTTCTGGAACTGGCTTTCCTTCTGCTTTTAATTTCTCGTCTTCTTCTCTTTGACGTTCTTCTTTTCTTTGTTTTTCCATTATTTCTTCTTTTTTTAAATTATTCTCATCTTCTAATTTTTTTCTACGAAGATATTCCTCTGGAGTTATTTCTTTTACTTCTGCTCCTCCTGTTCCTTCATCTTTTTTTTCTGCTTCTTTTTTTGCCTTTTCTTCTTCTTCTCTTCTCTTTTTTATTTTTTCTTCACGTTCTGCTTTTTCTTTATATTTGTTTAACCATACATTATATCCAACATCTACAAAATTTTTTGAACGAGCTTCATCAGCAAAAAAATCAGTTTTTCTATATAAAAAACCATATACTGCATCAAAATAATTTTGAATTCCTCCTGCTTTTTGGATTATAGTCATTAAGAGTCCATCAAATTGTTCTGGAGCATCCATATTTTTTATATAAATTTTTTTTGAATAAAAAGCTATTTATAAATAAATAAAAGATAAAAATTATTCTAGATTGTTCTTTTTTTATAGAAAAAAAATAAAAAATCAAATAAAATCAATTTTATTAAAATTTATTTAATTTAATTAATAAAAAAATTAATTGATTATTTAATTAATTGGTATTATTATTATTCTAATATAAATTAAGTCTTGTGACTAAATAAACTTTTACACTTTGGTCTAAAGCAACTAAAGTAGCCAATCCCATTTTATCAGGATGCCAATCAAAACCAACAATAGGTTGTGTTGTAATTTCTTTAGTATTAAGAACAGTAAGTGTACCAATAACTCCTTTAGGTATATTATTTTCATCAACAACACTTCTTTGATTAGGATAATTATATTTATATAAATTAACAGCTCCATTTCCTCCCATAGATATAAATATATCTCTATTTTGAGGCAAAAATTTACTTCCCCATATTGTAGAATTATGAGCAACATCACTTAAACCAGCATATCCTAATTCAGGATGTAAAGTTCTCAAATCAAAAACATGTAATTTACTTTCTAAAGTAGTAACAACCATTTTATTCATAGGAATATCTTTCCTATCAAATTCAATAGAACAAATACCATTTTTTAAATTAGTTTCCCATTTTAATTGATTCATTCTTAAATCATATAATTTAACATCTCCATTATCATATCCAATACCAACACATCTTTCTTCATTATTATAACTATTCCCAAATGAAACAGCCCAACATTCAGGAAGTACTTTCTCACTAGAAGCAGGTTCTAATAAAACAACAGGTTTATCAGTTCTAGGATCCCAAATTTTTGCAGAACCATCTCTTCCAGCAGTAATAATTTCAGCAGGACCAATATTACCAGTACCACCAATACCATCCATAGCATTAATTATTGATTTATGTGCTTTTTTTATTTCATAATTTGCAGTTCCTCTTTCTAAATCATATATTAGTAAATTACCCTCAAAATCACCTACTGCTAAATCACGTGATGCAAATGATGATGCTCCAAATGTACTTGTTTTAAAACCATATTCTTTATTAAATTCTGATACTACTTCAAGTTTACCTTTGTTCATTTGAAATAGTTGGATTATTCCTTTAGCTCTTGGAGTTTGACCTGTTACTACTAGTTTTGCACTACATGGTATCCATTTTACATCAAATGGTGTGTAATTTAAGGATTGGGATATGTGTTCTATTATTTGAGGAGCGTTTGTTGTGTCTACCATTTTTTTATTGGGCTTTTTTATTTAGTTTTTTTTAATTTTTTTTTATTTGAATTTTATTCTAGAATTTAATTATTTTTTTATAAGGTTTAAATTTAATTGTTTTTTTTAATTTTTTTTTTAATTATTTATTTTTTTTGGTATGAATTCTATAATTAAATTTTAAATTATATAAAATGAATGATAAAAAAAACGAATTAGAATACAATGATATTGAAGAAATTGATGATTTAAATGATGCATTAAATAATATGGATAATAAAAATCAAGATAATAATGATGATAAAAAAAGTAATATTACAGAAAATAGATATGATGAAACAGAAAAAAAAGAAGGAGATAATAATGATGATAACATATCAGAAATATATAAAAATAATAAAAATAAAATTGAAAGTAATCAATCCACTTTAAAATTTCAAGAAAATGAAGAAAATAATATACACAATAATGTAAATAATGAGGCTGAGATTAATAATAATATGAATAGCAATAATATAAATAATCAAAATTATAATAACATATCATCTATAAATAATAATAGAAATTTTGATTCTAAATTACATGTAAGGAATCCAGTTCCTTTATCAAAATTACAAATAGCAGAAAATAAATATTATCAAATAAAAGCAGAAATAGAAGAAAAATTTTTTAATAATAATTTAGATAATTTAGATACAAATGAAAATGCAAAATATACACAAGAAATGATATCATATTTAGAAAAATTAAATGATGTTCTAACACAAATAATTTCAAATACAAAAATAAAAGACCAAAAATCAGGAAGAAATAAAAGTCCATCTCAAGTAAAAGATCCAGAATTATTATATCAAGAACAACAAAAATTAAATGATAACTCAGAAAAATTGATTGAAGTTTATAAAAAACAACTTACAAATTTACAAAATAGATTAGATATTGTAAGTAATCCTGATTATTTACCAAATTTAAAATATGAAAATGAACAGTTAGATAGAGAAATTTATGATTTACAAATTAAAAATAAAAAATTAAAAAATACAGAAAAATTAAATGATATTGTAATTTCAAAACAAAATAAAGGAGAAAATAAATCAGCTATAATATTAAAAAGATTAAAAATGGATTATGATAATATAAAAAGACAAAATAATAATTTTTTACAAAAAGTAGAAAAAAATAAATTACAAGAAGAAGAAAATGAAAAGAAAATTAACCAATTAAATGAATGGGTAGAAAAATTAAGAACAATAGCAAAAGATATGTATAATATAACAGAATATGAAAATATAAAAACAGAAGAAAAAAATGAAAAAAAATTATCAGATAAAAAAAATGTTTTAATAAAAAACATAGAAATATTACAAAAAGTAAAAAACACAAATCAAAAAAAATATGAATTAGAAATATCAACAAATGAAAAGACAATATTAGAATTACAAGAAACAAAAAAAAATTTAGAACTAAGACTTCAAAATGAAAAAGACAATTATCCCCAATATGAAAATATTGCAATTCCAATAGGAAAAAATAATCAAACAACAAAGAAAAAAACTAATAATAATACTCCATTACCAGAAGCAACTCCACAAGAAAGAGAAGCAATAATGAAAGAAATTGAAAAAGTACAAAAACAAAAAGAAGAAATGATGAATATAATAAATCAAAATGAAAATAATATTGATGATAATAATAATAAAAAAGGACAAAAACCTTTTATAAAACCATTTAAAGATTTACAAAGACAAAATAGTAAAAATGATATTTCTAATATTAATCCTATGATTGAAAATAGTAATTTTGGATTAAATGGTGAAAATGAAAATAGAAGTTTATTAAATAATACTAAAGAAAATGAACCTTTTTTAGAAAAAGATGAAATAGAAGGTAATGAAGAAGAAAATGAAAAAGATGATAATAATGAATATATGGAAAATGAAGAAAAAGAAAATAAAGATGAAGAAAATAATGAAGAAAAAAATGTTATTGTTAATAAAGAAAATTCTGATGTTCCTAAGTTTTTAGAAGGATTTGATGATAATGAAAAAGATGTTGAAATTATTAAAAAAGATAATGAAAAAGATGATGATACTAATGAAGTTATTAAAGAAAGAAAAAATAAAATGGAAATTTTACAAAAAGAATCTATGAAAAATATACTTGAAGAAAAGAAAAAGAAGGAAGAAGAAGAAGAAATTAAGAAAAAATTACCTCCAAATGAATTTGAAGACATTGAAGAATTCCAAATATAAATTAAATTTATTAAATTATTTTAATATTTTTAAATCTTTTAAAATTAATAAAAATATATTTTGCTATTAATCATAATTATAATTAAAATTTGATTTTATAGGAATTTTTAGATTTATTATTAAATAAACAATTATTAAAAATTTACTTTACATAACAATTTATATTAAAAATAATAATTATCAATGAGATTTTTTATCAATAAAATTAAAAACAAAATTTCTTGATGAATTTAATGATTTATGAATAATTGAATTATTATATATTTGATTCATTCTTTTTTTAATATCTCCATTCATATGTTGATTTAATTTTTTATAAAAAAAACTAGTTTCATTTCTCTTTTTAGGTATTGATAAATGAATATATGGTAATTTTTTATCAATATTTAAATTAATAATAGACATATTTTTACTTTTATAATTACTTTTACTTTTATTTGGATATAATTTTTCATTATTAGTTAAATTAAAAAAATTTTGATTCATTAATTTATTTCTTGCAAATCTTGAATTAAATAAATTTTTTTCTATATTTAATATATTTTGACCATTTACAATATTATTATTTCCATTTAAATTACTTACAGTTCTTTTTAATTTTTTACAGCTTTTTGAATCAAATAAAACATTAGAAATTTTATTAATTTCATTATCTTGATATGAAATATTTTTAAAATTTGATTTGGTTTTTTTTTTATTATTATTTATATTATTATTAGTTTTGTTTCTACTTTTTGATAAAGTATTATTATTTAATGTATTAGTATCAATTTTTTTAAATTGTATTACTTTAAGTTCATCTGGTATTACATTTGAATTAAATGATTTAAATTTTTCTTCTATTGAAAAATCGTTTAAAATTATTTTATATCTATTTAATGTTTCTTCTCCTATTTTTTCATTAGCTAAACAATATTTTTTATCATAATTATCAATATCATGAATAACAAAAGGAACATCAAATCTTTTTTTCAATAAATTATCCCAGTCAAAATTATTAAACAAAGGATGTTCAATTAATTCATTAATAGAATTTTTCCCTAATCTATGAGAAGGTTTCCTTTGAATTAATCTATTAACAAAATCTATAATATCATAAGAATAATTTTCAGGTAAATCTTCATAAGTAATTTTAGCTTGTTTAGTAATTATCATTTGTTTAATTTCATTTTTATTTTTTCCAATATAAGGTCTATGACCAAAAATACATTCATAAGTAATAATACCAATAGAATAATAATCAATTGAAAAACCATGATTTTGATTACATAAAATTTCAGGAGCTAAATAACCAACTGTACCACTAGTATCTTTTTTATTATTTAAAGTATATTTTTTTGCAATTCCAAAATCTGTTATTCTTAAATAACCTTTTGAATCAAATACTAAATTTTCTGGTTTAATATCTCTATGTAATATATTATTTTCATGTATATATTTTAAACCTGTAATTATGCATCCTATGATAAATTCTATTTTTATATTTAATAAAATTGTTACTTGTTTCATCCTCTTGGAATTTTCTTTTCTTATTTAAATGATATCTTAAATTTCCTCCATTTAATAATTCCATTAATAAATATAAATATTCTCTATCTTGGAATGTATAAATCATATTTACTATAAATGGATGATGTAAAATTGATAAAATTTCTTTTTCTCCAATTATATTTTCTACACTTTTTTTATCTATTATTTTTGCTTTTGACATTTCTTTCATTGCATAACATTTACCTGTTTTTTTATATATTACTTTCCAAACCTAACTATTACATATTATATTTATTTATTAATATATATTTTACTTTTCCAAAACCTCCTTTTCCAATCACATATTGAAATTCAAAATTATTTTTTTTTATAATATCTGGATTATCATTTATTATTATTGTTTGAGAATCTTTTTGAACATTAGATGATTTTAAATTGTTCAATTTTTTATGAAGAAAATATAAAAAATTTTCTCCTTTCATTTTTTACTAATTTATAACTTTAAAAAAATTAAATAATTAATTTTAAATATTTATAAAAGTTTTGTATGAATTATCTTTGCAATTAATGTTTTTAAAGAATCAATTGTATCATTTTCATCATCTTGTTCTTTTTCATATACTTCT
This sequence comes from Isotricha sp. YL-2021a, assembly GCA_023806865.1. Taxonomy (NCBI): domain Eukaryota; phylum Ciliophora; class Litostomatea; order Vestibuliferida; family Isotrichidae; genus Isotricha; species Isotricha sp. YL-2021a. Next base: position 19,060 of record JAJJLH010002100.1, read on the forward strand.
AAAATTGACATTAAAACATTATTTTTTTTATTATATTCTTCAATAGCAATTTTTTTATCATTATCTGAAAAATTTCCTTTATCTAAAATTCCATTTAATAAATTTAAATATTCATCTTTAGAATTATTATTATTATTATCTTTATTATTTAAATCTTTTGAAAGTTCATATATAATATTTAAAGTTTCAGAAAAATCTAAATGATTTAAAGTTATACTAAAAACTTCACATGCTGCAATAAAAGTTTTATCTTCATTTGCTATTTTATCATAAAAGAATTCTTGACATTCTGGATTTATAAATTTTTCTGTAATCAATAAATCAATAATCTTTTTTTGTTTTAATTTTATATCTTTTTTTTCAGATAATTTTAAATAATTAATTAAATCTTTCTTAAATGTCTTTATTGATATAGGAGTTTTTCCTCCATTTAAATCCTTAATAGTATTTTTCTTTTCATTAACATTTATATTTATATTTTTTTCTTTTTTTAATGTTTTACCATATTTCTTCAGGAAAATTTCAATATTTTCAATTAAACTATCTTCATCATCATTTCCATTTTTATATATTTCCCAAAATGATCTTAACATTTTATTACCATCATCATATTCACTTAATAAAAAAGAAAAAGTATCTTTATTTATTTTATTATCATTTTCCATTTTCAATAAAAATTTACTAAATGTTATATTTTCTTTTTGATTTATTTTATTATTTGATATATTATTATTATTTTTAATATTATTTTTATTATTTTTTACTAAATTTAAAAGAACTGTTTTAGTTAATGATAATTTATTTTTCTGATATTTTTGGAAAATTCTCATTACATTTGGATTTTTGTTTGATATTAAATCTGATATTTGATCTTTTTCTTTATTACCAAATGACATTCCATAAATCACTTTTATAAATTCATTCAATTTCCTATCTGTACTTGAAAGATTCATTTTATATCTTTTAGAATTAGAATTTGCAATTTCTTCTGCTTTTTTAAGAGAAACTAATGTTAATTGTTGTTTTTCATCATTTGGATTATCTTTAGTCTGTTGTTTTTTCAAAACATTTAATTTATAATTATTAGTTAGTAATTGAGAAGGATTTGTTTTTTTTGTTATAATAAATTCTTTACTATCTTTATTCAAATAATTAAAATTAATATTTTTATTATTATTATTTATATTTTTATTACTATTATTACTATTATTACTATTATTATTTACTAATTCTGTTGATGATGATTCATCTTCTTCTTCTTCTTCCTCTTCTTCTTCTTCTTCAATTTCTTCTCCTTCTTCTTCTTCTTCTTCTTCTTCAAAATCAGATGAACTTGATATATAATTATTTTCTCTTATCTCTTCATCTCTTTTTTCTATTACTTTTAATATCCATTTTCTTATTTCACTACTTAATTCATCATCATTTTTATTTATGATATATTTTTTATATGCATTTATTATATTTTCATCATTTCCTTTTATTAATTCTTCATATACTTTTAATTCTTGTGAATTATAATTTTTAAAAAATTTATTTTTTAATTTATTCGTATAATATGATATAATTATTTTTTTTGCTTCTTCATTTAAAGGAAATGAAGATTCTTTTATTTTTAATTCTTTAAATAAACTCATTTTTTCTTTTGTATCTAAATGTTCCATATCAGCTTTAAATAATAAAATACAATCCTGTAAAAAAGTGTTATCAGAAGAAAAAGTTTTATAAATTTTATTTTGTATTTTAATTGCTTTTTTCATTAATTTATACTCTTTTGAAATAATATTCTTTTTTGAATCAAGATTAGGTTCAGTAAATCTAACACCATAATTTTGTATAATTCTATCTAAATCAATTCTTAATTTATTTAAATTATTATTCAATGAATAATCTTCAAGTGCTTTTATAATTAGCTCATTATCACATAATAATAATTTTCTTAATAATTCATTATCACTTTGAGGTAATTTTAAAATTTTTTCAACATTATTTAATATTCTCATATTAGAATTTGAATTATTTAATACTGAATTTTGAAAATTTTTTATTGAATGAATTTCAAGAGAATCATTTTTATTCCAAATATTTAAATTATTATTCAAATTAAATGTATTTTCATTTAATATAGGAAATAATTGAACTGATAATTTATTAATATCTTTTCCATGACTAAGATATAATTTAAACAAAGTAATAATTTCATTATTTTGTTCTGCAATTAAATTTTTTAATATATTATATTTATTTTTATCAATATATTTTTCATTATATAATCTAAAAGCAATAATTTCATATGGATCATTAATATTAGGAGAAAAATTATATTCATCTTTTCTTTTATTAGGACTTTCATTATTTAAATTAGGAAATAAACTCTTATCAATTTTAATTGAATTCTGAGGAGAGAAATTTTTTAAATTTAAAACAACAGAATAAAAAGAAGAATATTCCATTGTTAATTGAGTATTTTTAATAGCACTTGAAATTGTATGATAATTCCCATAACAATCTCTTATTCCTTTTATTGTTGATGGATTAACATTTAAAATTGTTGCTATTAATTCTTTTAATTCATCTTCCTTTCCTCCAAATTCTATTGTAAATACTTCATCATTTATTGGAGAAACTAATTTTATTAATCTATGAATATAAAATGGATTCATTATTTAATTACATAATTTAACAAAATTTTAATAAAAATTTTTTTTTGAAATTTTTAAAATTTAAAAAATATAAAAATATTATTTAATTTGATGAATCTCTTATTTTTGTTAAGGCGTCTAAATCACCATATAATTTATTTGCTGAATTAAAACCAAAATGAGCTTTTGTTCTACTTTCATTCATAGATACTTTTACTTTATTTTCTTCATCTTCATTTTCATAATTTTCAAATCTAGGAAATTCAATAATTAAAAAAGGAAAATAAATTTTAGTATTTTCATCAACATTCATATTAATTTGTTTATTCCTTTCAATAGTACTTTTTAAACTTGATAATTCTTCAGATAAAACTTTTAAAGCTTTTTGTTTTATTGATATTTCATTATTTATCATATTCATTTTTTCAATATATTCTCTATCAGAATTTTTTTTAATGTAATTATTATCAATTGGTATAACATAATTTTTTCCTTCTGAATAATTCCACATAATTTTTTTTGTTCCTTTATCTTTTTGAAATAAATTTATACTTTTCATTACATTTAAAGCATCATAAATTCTTCTTCTTATATTTTTTTCATCTTTAATTCCTTTTCCTTTAATTTCTGCTACAATTTCATCAGAAATTTCTTTATATGTTGTTTGTCCTTTTCTTTTCATTATTTCTTTTACTTTATTTGATATTTCTTTTAATCCTAATGTATTACCTCTACTAATTAAATTTTTTTTATTTGTTATATTTTCTGAGTTTTCACTTTGGGAAATTGAACTTATATGAGAATTTGATTTGTTTAAATTTTCATTTGTTATTTCTTCTTTTCTTTTTTTTTTTAATAATGTTTTCTTTTTATTTTTTGGTTTTTCTTCAATAAATATTTGATCTTCATCATGTTTTTTATATCTTATTCTTGTACTTCTTCTTAAAATTTCTGATTTTTCTTCTTTATTTTTCAATGATGGTATATTTAAATCTTTTTTTTCACTTTGTTCAATATTTAAATTATTATTTTCTTCTTTATTTTCTTTATTAATAATAAATTCTTTAGTAAAAAGTGAATATATATTATTAAAATCTAATGGAATCAGAAAGGATTTTTTATTTCTATCAAACTTAAGTTTTTCAGAAATTGTTTTGATATTATTATTTTCTGAATATGATAAGAAAAAATTTGATAGGATTATTTCTTTGTTATTTGATTCTTTATTTTCAAATAATTTTATTAAAAGTGCTTTTATATCCTCAGGAAATTTGTTTAAATTTTCTAATTTTGGCGGCAATATTTTAAGGCTCATTTTTTATATTTTAGATTATTTATTATAAAAATTTAAAATTTAAAACATCTCAGTTTAAAATAAATATATAAAAAATAAAAAATTTATATAAATAATAATTTATATTTCTCCTTTTTTATTTTTATTATCTTTATTTTTAATTTGATTATTATCTTTATTCCTATGTTTCTTCACAAATTCTCTTAAATTTCCAACTCTTTCATTTCTATATTTATTAAAATCAAACCCAAATTTTCTTCCTAATCTAATTTGTAATAAATAATCATCTAAACTTTTTTTACTAATACCTAATAATTCTGCAGCAGTATCTAAAGAATATCTTGTATGTTCACCATTTTCATTATAAAAACCATTATATAATTTTCTCCAAGCATGAACTTTTTCAATAATATAACCAATTCTTCTTTCTCTTCTTCTAGCTTCACTTTCAAAAAAATTTTGTACTGTATTTTCACTTCCATTTCCTTTGTTACTTTCATTTAATTCTGATTCTTCATCATTTTCATCTAATTCTTTTATTTCATCAGTTTTATTATTTACATTTAACATTTTCTTATCTAAATAGTTTATTATTTTTATTTTTATTAAATTTCCTTTTCCTAATTCTGATGAATTTATACATATATTATGATCAATTGGTTCTGGTCCATAAAATACATAATCACTTGCTTCATTTAAATAAATATTTATCATTGAACCTCCCATTGGATATCCTAAAATTTTTAATGAATTACATAAATCATATAATCTTATTTTAAATGAATTATTATTTTTATCATTTTCATTTTTTATTATTCTTATTTTTACAGATGAAATTAATTCTTTTTCTTCAAATATATCATTTATATTATCTTTTGTTCCTTCAATATAATTGTGACAAATACATTTTTTTCCTTCATCTTTTTTACCAAATATTTCTGTTAATATTGTTATTAATACTGGAAACTCTAATTCTTCTTTATTGTTTGTAATATTTAATGAATTTTCTTCATCATTTGATTCATTATTATTTATTGGATTATCATTTAACATTTTTTAAATTTTAGATAATAATTCCTAATTATAATAAATAATATATAATATAATTAATATTATTAATTTTAGGCATATTTAACTCTTTAAATATTATTTTATTATTTATTTTTTTCTATTAATTGAAATACTTTTACTCCTTGTGAATCAGCATTGATAAAGATACCATCTGTAATAACACACATTTTTCCCCTTAAATCATAATTATGTAAGTCAATAGATTCAATAGTATTATCTTTTTTATAATAAAAAATTCCACTAAACATAAAAAGACCTTTTTTAACTTGATACAAAATAGGATTTGGAGATTTAATTAAAAAAGAACCAATAATTGAATATGAATGTAGAGAAATTAATATTCCTTTAAATTGTTGTCCAAGACATAATATATTTTCAGAAATCATTATTGCATTTACTAAAAAAGTCATTTCAGAAAAGTTTATATAACCAATTGGAATAAATGATTCTGAATTATAAAACATTATAGAATTTTTTCCATAAATCATTATTAAATTTTTATTTGGTATTTGAAAAATTTTAGTTAAATTTGGATTCATAAAAGTAGTTTCAATTTGATATTGATTTATATATTTTTTTGAATAAAAATCAATTTTATTTGTTGATAATGATGATGTAGACATTGCAAAATTATCATTAGATAATTTAAATATTTTTTCATATCCCCCATTATAATTTATTTTTTCTATAATTTCTAATTTTACATTTATATAATTTATTCTATATATTATAAAATTACCACTATATATAAAAATAACCTTTGTAGGATTTAATACGAAAAAATCTATAAAAGGTTGAATTTCCAATGAAAAAATTTCATTTAAATTAAATATACTATATATTTGAAAAATTAATTTATCATTTAATAATTTAATTATTACACAAAATTTATTTTCATCAATTTTTGAAACCTTCTCAATAAAATGTATATTTTTAAGATTTAATTTAACTTTTTTATTTGTAATTTCATAATTTAATACTTGAAATTTTTTTTCTTTTATTTTCTGTATTTTATTTTCTTTTTCTTCTATTTCTTCTTCTTCTTCTTCCTCTTCTTCTTCTTCTTCCTCTTCTTCCTCTTCTTCTTCTTCTTCAATTTTATAATCTTCATCATTTTCTTCATTATAATCCTCTAAATCATTAAAAATATTTGTAGGTTTTATTACTAAAGGAATATTATCAAAATTTATTCTTGAATCATATAAAATATAATTTGTTATATAATTCAATTCTTTTATTAAATTATCTTTATTTGTTGATTTTAATAATTTGATGGAATTAAAATTTTTATTAAAATTTAAAATATTTCTTACATTTGTGAGCATTTCAATGATTAAATTGTTTTCATGTTTTAAATATATTGAATAAATTCTTTTTATTAATATTAGTTCTAGTTCATTTCTTTTAATAAATATATCAAATTCTTTTATGTCATTTTTTATTTTTTTTATTTCAATTAAATATTCTTCAGCTTTTTTAATACTTTTTACAATTCTATTTTTTTCATCTTGAGTTAATTTTTCCTCTGATATATCTTTTAAAAAATGCTCACTATTATTATTATCATTACATTCTTCACAAATATTTCTAAGACAATGATAACAAAATTTTGTTATTTTTATTTTGTGAATTTCACAAAGTGAATAATTTTCTTTTTTTGAAAATTGATAATTATTTAAAAATGTATCAATATCAATTTTTCCTTTATGATTATTATTACAATAATAATCAATAAATAAGCCATTAAAAGTATAATGTAATCCAATTATAGGAATATTATTACATTTATAACAAGTAATAATATCATCACAAATAATAAAATCTAATTTAGTATAATTCCCAATCATAAATATATAATATAAAAATTTTTAATAATATAAATTAAAAAAATTCAAAAAAAAAAAAACTATAAATACTAAATTAAATAAATTCTATTCTCCCATCTTTTTGTAATATTTATGAATCCACTTAGTCATTGAAATAGAATAAATCTTAGTCCAAATATCATCACTTCTCCCAGTCATAACAACATGATTACTGCTCTCCCCAAGTACATACTAGTTATATGATTTTTAAGATATTTAAAAGTTCTCCAATTCGTATTACTAGTTTCAAAATCAGGAAATAATAAAATAATAACATTACCTTTAATTTCATATATTCATTTTTATTCACAAGCTTTAATTGATATTGCCATATCCATACTAATAGGACCTTCAATAATAAAATTTTTAATTTTTTCATACATTTTTTTTAAATATCATCATCAATTGAAGATTTAATTTCTTTTACAATCTATTAAATTGATGATGCTCAACTTTCAAATTTGGTTCACCAAATATTTTAGAAATTTTAACTACATTTTCAACCAAACTAATTTTATCTTCTAATGATGGTCTAGTTACAACTTCACCACCAGTTAAAAATAAGAAATATTCATATCTTTTAATTTAAGTCATAATAGATTATATTATTTTCCTTGTTGATAATCCTATTTTATTATCTTTTATTGCTTTTAGGTGGTCTTTAATTGGGATTGAACCTTTCAATAAAATATTAGCTTTATTATCATAGACAAATTTTGCTTTTGTTAACAATGATAAGTTTTTATTTGATTCATTTATTATTTTTATTCCTGAAAGTTCGATTTTATAATATTTTACTAAATTCTTATATTATTTTCATCATTTACTAATATAAAATCTGCTGTTTATATTCTATATACTAATTATATTGTTTTAATTATATAAATTTGATCTGGATATGCTACTGCTACTAATATTTTTAGGAGAGATATATTTAGATCTGATGGATGTACTATATCAAATATAAATATTATTAAAAAAAAATAGGAAGCATTTTTCTTTTCATTTATTAAAATGATTTTTTTGATTTTTCATGATGTTATTTTATTTTTTTTGATTGCTTATTCTTATATTATTTTTAACTTTATTTACAATTATTGTATATTGTTATATTTTAAATAAATGAAAATAGAGAAAAAATTTAAATAATAAATTTTACTAAAATTATAATATATTTCAAATATATATATTAATTAAATCTGAAAAAAAAATTTTTTATTATTTCACAACATTAAAATGCATATTTGTATTATAATTACTGAAATTATTTTTATTATAAAAAGAAGCATTATTTGATTTATTAAATATTAAATCAGTAGAAGAACGACTTAACATTTTATTAGCACTATTGACTCTATTTAATTGTTTGTTTTCAGAAATATTTTTATTAGGATTTTTTGCCCTTGGATAATTCATATTAATTTTATGATAATTATTATTATTAGATATTTTATTACCATTTTTTTTATTTATAACACTTGAGGATCTTCCATGTTGAATATTAATTATTCCATGCATTGAATTTTTATTTAGATTATTATGTTGAGGTATATTATTAATTAATCTATTTTTATTACTTATGTAATTAAATAATATATTTACACTACTATTATATTTACCATGATTATTATTTAATCCTTGATTATTTTTAAGTTTAATAAATATATTTCCATTATTTTCATTTTTTATTTTGGGTCTATCTAAAGGATTATTAATTTCAATGGGAGGTGATTGATTTATTTTATTATTATTATTATTATTATTATTATTATTATTATTATTATTATTAATATTATTATTATTATTATTATTATTTTTATTTGATATTATTCCAATTGAAGAGTTTGAATGAGAAAGTTGTCTTTTTTTTGTTGAACTCAAAGGACGATTAATTTTTATTTCATTATCCTTTTTATTTGAGTTATTATTAATTGGATTATTTAAATTATCATTATTTTCTATATTTTTAATTTCATTTTTAGTTTTTTCTTTATTTTTATTTTCCAAATCCTTATTTTTAATTTCCAAATCATTTTTACTATTCTTCTTTTCAATTTTTTTAACTTCATCTTTATTATAATAAAAATTAACAAAACTTTTTTTAAAACTTTCCCCACCCATAATTTCTTCATATCTAATTTTAGTTTCTTCACTAATTTTATCAATACTTTCACAATATCTTTTATCAAAATTATCTCTTTTTTCAGGAATAAAAGGAGCAGGTAAAGTTTTATTTTCCAATTCTTTCCAAGGATAATATTTCAACCAAGGATGTTCCTTCATTTCCTTAGCTCCACCTTTACTTCCTAATCTTGTTTCAACTTTCCTTAAAAGTAATTTATTAATAAAATCAGCACTTTCAGGACTCCATCCTTGTCTCAAATCTTCTTTTTTAATACAAGCTTGAGTAGAAAGCATTTGTTCCTTAATTTCCTTTCTATTTTTCCCATAATAAGGTCTTTTCCCAAGCATAAATTCATATCCAATAACACCAATAGCAAAATAATCAACAGGAAAAGAATGATTTTTTCCTCTCATAACTTCAGGTGACATATAACCAGGAGTACCACTAGTTTCACTAGAATTATCAGGTTTATTTTCTTTAGCAATTCCAAAATCAGTAATTCTAACATAACCTTTATCATCAAGGACTAAATTTTCTGGTTTAATATCTCTATGAATGACATTATTACCATGAATATATTCTAAAGTGTATACCATACATGCTATAAAAAATCTTGTTTGTTCTTCTGAGAATCTTCTATAACGTGAAATATGATATCTTAAATCTCCTCCTGATAACATATCCATTACAAGATATAAATTGTTATTGTCTTGAAATGCATAATGCATATTTACTATAAATGGATGCTGGAGAAATGATAAAAATTCACGTTCACTGTTTATCGATTTTTCACTTTTTTTATCTATTATTTTTAATTTTGACATTTCTTTTAAGGCAAATGTTTCTTTTGTTTTTTTATATTGGACTTTCCAAACTTTCCCAAAACCTCCTTTTCCTATTACGTACATGAATTTAAATAAGTTTTTTGAAAGGGTTGGAGATGGGGATATATTTGATGTTTGTTCTTGGGACATTTTTTTATTTTGTTTTAGTTTTTTTATTTAAATAAAGTTTTAAAGAAAATTATTTATCGAAAAAATGAATTATTATTTTTTTTATTTATTAAAAATTTAAATATGGATGATTTAAATAAGAAATATGCAGTTACTAAAAAGAAATTTATCTATTTTATTAACAATTTATGTAATAAAAAGGGATATAATATTTCATTGTCTGAAAAGGATAATGATTTTACAATAATAAAAAAATTGAATAAATTAATTTTAAATTTAAAATTCTCAAAATATACATTCAATGTTTTAGAGGATGAAATTTTAGGCATTGTTCCTTTAGATAAACAAGAATTAAATTTGGAAGAAATGGAACAATTATATATCTATTTTTATTTTTATAATTCAATAAATGAATTAGAAGAAGTTCCTGAAATATTTTTTGATAAAAATATGAGATGGCAAATAATAAAACAAATAGAATCAGATTTAACTTTTTCAAAAACTTATTCATATATAGATGGTGAGTTATATATGGATCCATAATATATACTAAATACAAAATAAATATTGTAAATAATTTAAAAATAATATAGAAATTTTTAAATTAAAAAATAAATTTCAAAATGGAAAAATGTGGTATATTTATAAATTAAAAAAAATACTATAACTTTCTTCTTTTATTCTCTAAAAAATTATGAATTTGTTATCATATTAATTTTTATATTTAAATCATTTCTTAATTCCCTCCTTTATATATTTAATTAAATAAAAAGAATTAAAAATATATTTTTAAGATTTTAAAATAAATAAAAGAAAATGAAAAATTCAAGAATGTTACGTTCATCAGGAGGAATAAATAGAAGTTCAATGAATTCAACAAAATATAGATCAACTCAGAGTGCAAAAATACCACCATTAACTCAAAAATCAAGAGAAGATGATTATATAACATCTCTTCAAAAACAAGTATATTATTTAGAATTAGAAATGAAACTGATGAAAGATAGAGAATTGGAAACAAAGAATAAAGTAGGAGGTTTTGAAGTTTTATTTAGAGATGGTGTTCCTTTAAATGAAAATTTCCTTGCTTTGAAAACAAAATATAAAAATGAAAGAGATAGTTTTGAAGATACAATTAATAATTTAAATGATAATATAAATAATACTGAAGAAGAAAATGAAAATTTAAAAATGCAAATTGATCAAACTAATCAAAATTATTTTAATTTAATTCAAAAATTAAATGAATATTCATCATTTTATCAAGAAGAATTATATAAATTAAATAATAAATATTTTAATGAAATCAATACATTAACAACATTAAATAATGATAAAAATAAATTATCAAAAGACATTTTTAAATTTACAAATGAAAATACACATCATGAGAGAACAAAAGAGAAAATAGAAACATTTAGAGAAGATAATACTGAAAAAAATGAAAAAATAAGAAAATATACAAATGAAAAATTTAAAGAAATAGATAAATTAACAGAAAGAAGTATTTTAGAATTAGATAGTTTAGAAAGAAAAATGATGAATAATGGAAGAATAAAACAATTAGAAGAAGATAATATGGAATTATTATCAAAAATAACAAGATTAGAAAGAGATACTCATATGGCACAAGCAAAAATTGCTGAATTAGAAAATACACAAACTTTAAATAAAAAATATTTACTTGATGAAGAATTAAATAGAAATATTCATCTTGATGAAAATATAAAATTAAATAAAGAATTAGATGGGTTATCTAAATTAAATGAAGAAATTTTAAAAGAAAAAGTTAAAGAAAGTGAAGAAAGACAAATTTTAGTAATTAAAAATCAACAACAAAATGCAGAATTAAGAATTGGTTTATTAAATGATAAATTACAAGAAGATGAAAAAAAAATTGAACAATTACAAGAAGAAAAAAATGATTTAGATGATAAACTTTCAAAAGTAAAAGATGAAATTTATACAGAAGGTGATAACGAAGTAAAAATAAAAGCAGAAATAATTGATGTTAAAAATAATATTAATTTACTTGATGATTTAATTGAAGAAAATACAAAACAATTAGATGAATTAATTGAAGAAAATAATAAATTAAAAGCAGAAAATGAAAGATATGAAAAAGATATTAAAGATATTAAAATTCAAATTGATGAAATACAACAGAAAATTGAACTTAATTCTATGCTTAAAGATATTGATATTAATGATTTGAAAATGCTTACTCAAAATAATGCAATGGTTAATAATTCTATCAATACTCTTATTAGTAAATGGGATAAAGTACATTCAAAATTAGAAGAAATTGAAAAGAAAAAAGAAGCTCAATCTGAAAATTAAATATTTAATACTTTTTTTTTAAATTTTTTTTGAAATTTTTTTATATGAATTATTATTTAATAAATTAAAAAAAATAAATGTTATTTTTGAATTTAATAAAATGTTTTATAAAAAATAATTTATGTTAATTAAAAAATAAAATTTAAAAATAAAAATATTATTTATTATTTTTTATTAATATTTGTGCTATTTCTATTTATATCATTCCATTTTTTTTTCAATTGTGACATTGTATTATTAAAATCATGTGTATTAATTTGAGGATTAGAGTTTGAATTTTGAGAAGAAATATTATATTGTCTTGAAGAACTACTATTTGAAAGTTGATTTGAAGGTTGATTATTTTCCTTTTGTTGATTAGTTGAATATTTTTTTATTAAATTTGTATTTTTATCAAAATTTAGAATTATATTTAAATTATTTTTAATCCATTTTATAATATATTTATCATTTACTCCATGTTTCTTAACTAAATCATAATCTAATATAATTTTTGATGATTTTATTTTACATAAATCATTAATTAAATTTTTAATAAATCTAATTATCATTTGATCAGTTTGAGTTTTTGGAGTTAAATCAGGTTGAGTTTGTTCAAAATCAATTAATAAAATATGAATTTGTAATAATATTTTATCAACAGAAATAGAATTTATTATTGTTGCTAAATTTTGATTTACTTTTAATAAACATTTAATAGCTAATCCTGCAACTTTACTCTTTTCACCTTTTGTTCTATATGTTTTTATTAAATCTAATAATACTAAAATCACATTAGTAGAATTGCAATTTTCTAATATTCTTAACATTGTTGAATTAAAACTTTTAAATATTATACTTCCTTCTTGATTATTACCAATTTTATCTAAATTTTCTATTAATAAATTAGAAAGTAATTCTTCACTTAATTCATATAAAACATCATATGATATATTTGAAATTAATTCTTTATTAGATGCTATTTTACATAAAACTGTTGCTAAATATTTACTAAATTTTATAGGTATTGTGGTTATATCATTTGTATTAAATAAATTTTTCATTACTGTAATAAATATTCTAATTATCTCATCAATATTTTCTATTAATATTTTTTTATTATCTTCATATTTGGCACAAATTAAATCATGAATAATAATAATTGCATCTACTCTTTCTTTTTCGTTATTTGTTAATAAATTATTCATTGTTATTATTAATTCATTTTTATCTTTAATTATTCCATTAATATTAATTATTTGTTGATTCCCATTATTTATATGTTGTTGAACAATAATTGTATTATTATTATTTTGATAATTATTATTTGAATTATTATTATCATTTTCTTCACTTTCTTCTCCTTTTGTTTCACTTTCTTCTTCTTCTTCTTCTTCTTCTTCTAATTCATTTTCTTCATCACTTAATAAATTCAATTTTAGAAATTCTCTTTCTTTTTCATTAACATCAATAAAATTCCATAATTCATTATGAATATAAGAATAAATTTCTTTAAATAAATCAATAACTTTATTTTTAATATTATTATCATTAACACTTAAAAATTTAGATAATAATCTAACAGTTGTTCTTTGACAAATATCAATTTGTTCATTTAAATATAAATCAATTACTAAATCTAATACTTCTGATTTTATTCTTGTATTTTTTCCCAAACTATAATTAATTAAATATACAATTATATTTTTTGCCCCTATTAATTTTATATAGTTATGAATTAACTTTAATAAATGATCTCTTAAATTATTAGTTGTTATTGTTAATTTATCAATCAACATTGATATTATCATATTTCCTTCAATATCTGTTAGAATGTAATTATTAGTTGTTATTAAATTTAATAATTTGTCTAAAAATTCAAAAAGTGATTTTAATAATGATGGATTTTGATTGTTCATTTTTATTCCAATTGTTTTTAAAATTAAATCAATATTATCAAATATAATTTGATTGTTATCATTTTTATCAATAACATTTTTTAAATTTTTAATTGCTTCTGCTTGTTGCTTAAAATCATCACTAAATATTTTTTTAATAAAATCTTCATTAAATAAACTTTTAACTTGTTCTTTTAATTTTTGTGAATAATCTCTACTTACAGTTTCCAAACTGAATTTATATTTTCTATCTTGTTCTAATCTTTTATTTTTATTAGGAGTTACTTTTATATTATTAATAAAAACTTGTATTTGATTAGAATAATTAAATTTTGTTATTTTTTTTTTATCTCTACTATTAGATATTTTAATATTATTTTTTAATACAGTTGAATTAGTTTCTAGTTTAGTTTCAACTGTAGTTTTTTCCTTTGATAATATTGAACTTTTATTATTAACACTATGAATAACATCATCATTACTTAATTGATGACCTCTTCTTTTTTTTAAAGGACTTTCTCTTTGTCCTTTATCATCATTTACATTATTTTTTTCAATTAATCTAATTGAATCATTTTTTTCAATAGAAACATTATTATTATTAATAGTATTATTAACTTGTGAATCATCTTCAGTTGTATTTGATTCATTTTGAATTCTATCTAAAATTAATTTTAAATCTTTTTGAATAGCAGGTTTAAAATCTTTTAATTTCCTTTCATAATTATTCATATTAATAAAGCCTAATGAAAATTTTAAAATATCTTCAGCTAATAATCTAACAGATGAAGCTCTATCTTGTAAACATAATAATAAAGGATTAACCATATCTTTAAATACATTTTCTCCAAGAACTTTATTAAATTTTTCTTTATATTTCCTAATAAAACATAATATTTCAGTTCTAATTTCAACATTTTCAGTTTTTAAAAAATTAGGAAAATAAATAATAACTGTATCAAAACCAGTAAATTCAACCCATTTATCTAAACAATTTTGACAATCTTCTCTTAGCATTTGCATTTTATCAGCTAAATTTGGTATTAAAGCCAAAGCAATATTTTTTGTATATTGTTTAAATCCACTTCCCAAAGCTTCAATTAATTTATTTAAAAGAGAAATTATCATTCTTACAATATTTTTATTTCCATCTGATAATTTTTCTTTAATTAAATTGAATAAATCATTTAAACCATTTGGTAATATTTTCATATTTGCATTTTCTAATATTTTTTCTATATTTTCACATGCTTCTTTTTTCTCAGGCCATTTACCACTTTTTATATCTTTTAACATTTGACTAGTTATTTTTTTACTTATATCAACAATTGGAATTAATTCTAATTTTTTAACATTTTTATTATCTTCACCACCAACTTTTTTTTTCTTTTTCAAATCAGGACTTTTTTTATCAATAACTTGAACTTTATCTAATTCAGCTTCAATAATTTTTAAAGTAGATTCTTTAATATCTTTAATCATTTTTCTTAATTCATTACCAACATATTTATAAATAATACATAATAAACTAGTTGCTGAAGTTCTTACTTGTGGATTTGCATTATTTGCCATTGTTTTACATAAATCAACACAATCTTTAATTGGTAATCCATTTATATCATAATCATCTATTATTTTACCAAAAAAAACTGAGTATTCATTTAATAATTTTACATTTGGTTTTTTTATTAATTTTGGTATTATATTTAACATTATTTGTTCTGGTCCTATTGAATCTATTAAATTTAGTAACATTTGATTTATTTGTTCTTTTATTTTTATATCTACTAATTTCTCATAATATGCATTTAATATCATTATACTATTTTCTTTATCTAATAATTTTTTAGTTATTAAATTATTAAAAACATTTATTACTTCTCTTACAATATTAAAATTTGTTTCTTTAAAATCTTTTAATTTGAATTTAATATATTGAATTAAATCATTAACATTAAATTTATTTGAATTATTTTCAATAAATTGATTAATTAATTCAAAACCATTTTTTTTTTCTTCCCATTTATTACTATTTAAATTATTAACAATATCACTTCCTAAAATACTTTTTATTTCATCATATTTAGGATCTTCTTTTTTATTTTGAGTAGTTGGTTTAGTATTATGAGTTTGATTTATATTTAATAAACCATCTTTTTCTTGTTCTAAAGCTAATTGTAATTTTTTTTCAAATTCATCCATTGATTTTTCTTGGTTTTTAACAGGAGTTTTTTCTTCATTTGTTAAAGGCATATCTTCTATATTTAAAGAGACTGGAATTGTATTTCTATATTCTTCTATAACATTATTTTCATTTTTTTTTTTATTTTGATTTAATTGATTTACTTCAATTTTTTTATTATCTTTTTTAAATCTATTTGGCATTTTTTTTTTAATAAAATTATCATTTTTTTTTGTATTTTTATCAACAATAAAATTCTCTTCTTCATTTTCATTAACAACATTTTCATTTTCTTTATTATTTTTAATAGGAATATCATCAATATTTTTAATAGGTTTTTCATCATAATGATTATTATTATTTAAAGTATTAGAATCATCAATTTCAATTGGTTTAGGTTTAATAATTTTATCATCAAAATATAATTTAGATTTAATTGGTAATTCATCAAAATCATAATTAGAACTTTTAATTGGTCTATAATCATCATCATTAATATTATTTCCATTTTTATCTAATTCTATTGTATTTTCTTCTGGTGGAGGTGTGTTAATTTCTTCTTTTTTATTTTGAATTCCTTTTATTGGTATTTCATCATATGGATTTTTTGATGCTGGTTTTATTGGTCTTTCATCAATATCTATATTCATTTTTTTAATTGGACGATTTACAAAATTATTTTTTGTTGGTTTTATTGGTCTATCATCTAAATCAATTGGTTTTTTAGTTTCTGTAGTTTCTATTTTTTCATTATTATTATTGTTATTTTTATCATTTTCATTTTTTTCTTTAATTTTTTCATCTTTTATTTCTTCAGTTTTTTCATTTGTTAATTCTTCTTTTTTTTCATTTATATTTAAAATATTTTTCTTTTCTTGATTTATTGGAATTTCATCATATACTAATTGTAAATTATCTTCTTCTTTTTTATTTTTATTATTATTTATTTCATTATTTTCTAAATTTTTATTTTCCATATTTTTTTTTTCTGTATTATTTAATTTTTTATTTTCTTCTTCTTGTATAATTTTATCTTTTGATATATTATTCATTGTTTTAATTGGTCTTTCATCATAATTTTGTTCTTGTTTAAATTTATTATTTATATTTACTTCAATTTTTTTTTGAGTTTCATTTTCTTTTTTTTCTTCTTGTTTATTTTCTATTATTTCTTTTGATTCATTTATATTATTTGATTCATTTTCATTTTTCATTGGTTTTTCAACAAGAACAAAATCTTTATTTTGATTATTTTCTTTACCAAACATTTTTCTAAATTTATTTACTCTTTTTAATGCTGGTTTATTTTTTTTTTTCTTATCATTTGGTTCTATATTTAATACTTCTTGACTTTCATCTTCATTTTTTACTATTTCTTTTTTATCTTCTATTTCTTTTTTTTCTTCCAATTTTGGTTCTTCTTTTTTTTCTTCTATTTTTTGTTCTTCTTTTATTTTCTTGTCTGTTTTGGTTTCTTCTTCTTCATTTTTTTTTTGAATTGATTTTGTATTATCTTTTTCTTGTTCTTTCTGAATATTTTCTTTTTTTTCTTCAATTTCTTTTTCTTCTTTTTTATTTTGATTTTGTTCTAATTCTTTTTTTGTTTCATCTTCTATTTTATTTGATTTTTTAATTTCTTCAATATTTTTTTCAATATTTTCTTTTTCTGAATTATTTTCTTTCTTTATTTCATTATTTTCTATTTTAATTGGTTTTATTTCTTCATTTTCTTTATTAATTTTAGAATTATAATTATTATTGTTAGAAGCGTATTCATTATCTTTTTGAATATTTATTTTATAATCATTCTTTAATGGTGAATTATTTTGATTCATTATTTCATTATTTCTTTGATTTATTTCATTATATTTATTAATATTCATATTAACATCATTTATTCTTTGATTATTTAAATTTGGATTTTGAAATTGATTAATTTGAATATTATTTAAATTAGAATTTATATTTGGATTTTGAAGTTGACTTAATTGATTATTAAAAATATTATTATTTAAATTTTGATTTTGTAAAAGATTTATATTATTATTTAAATTAGGATTTTGCATTTGCCCCAATTGAATATTATTATTTAAATATTGACTTTGTAATATTTGATTTTGTAATTGTCCCATTTGAATATTATTATTCAAATATTGATTTGGTAATTGCATTTGATTATTATATATATTATTATTTAAACTTGGATTTTGTAATCCCATTTGATTATAATTTAAATTATTATTCATAATTTGATTTTGAATTGGATTTAATTGAAGATTTAAATTTGATGATTGTAACATATTATTAATCATATTATTATTTTGTAATTGAGGACTATTATAATAAACATTATTATTCATATTAGGAATTTGTAATTGATTCATATTATTATTAAATACAGTATTATTAATTGAATTTTGATTTGGTGATTGACTTAAATTATTATAAATATTATTATTTTCAATTTTATTATTTTGATTATTATTAACTTGATTATTTTCTTGTTCATTTATATCAGACTTAACTGCTTGTGTAATTGCATTTATCAAAGAAGAAAATTCAATTTCATTGGGATTTGATAACATACTCTTTTGATCTCTTTCTTTACTATTCATTTCACCCATTCTAATATTTAAAGTTTCAAGTGAATTAAAAGCAATATTACTTACTTCATTATCAGTATCATTTGATAATCTTTTTAATAAATTAGAAATTGATTTTGGAATAGAATTCATATTTAAATTTGAATTATTTTGAATTTGAGAATATAAAAAATCTAATAAAGGAACTTTATAATTATCATCTTCTTCCATTGACATATTTTCAATATTTGGAAAAAAATTTTCTATTTTTAATCCATTTTTTACAAATATATTAAATAGATTAACAAGTTCTTTATTTATTTTTGGATTTTGTAAATAAAATTTATCAAATAATTTTGGTAAAGATGCAATTAAAAATTGACCAAATTGTTGATTATTTTTTATATTTTCTGACATTAATTTAAGTAAATTAATTTCAGCAGAAATGAAACTATTATTATTTTCATTTAATAAAGTTAATAAGACTTGATATAATTCTGAAAATTTATCTTGATTTATTGGGTCATTTATCAAGTTCTTATTACTATTTAAAAATAATGTTAAATCATCTATTAATTTTCTTTTTTCATTTATTTTTTTTAAGTTTCCCATCTGATATGGATTTTGATTATTCAAGAAATTTCCTTGATTTTCCATATTGATTTTATTTAAATAAATTAATAAGAAAAAGAATAAAATATTGTATTTTTACTAATATAATAATTAATTTTTTTTCATTGTCTCATCAATAAATTAAAAAATTAACTTTTAAAATTACAAAATTTTAAAAACAAATTAAAAAAAAAGAAATAAAAAAATAAATAACAATAATTATATTATTAATCTTCAATTTCTCCTTTTAAATAAGTAGCAAAAATTAATGAAACAACTTGAAGAACACCAATAGTAATTAATAATGCACCAATAGTTCCAACTATATAAGGAATATAATTAATAATTCTATTTAAACAACCAGGATATTGAACAATTCCTTCATTAATATTACTAAAAACATATTTCGTCATAGTATCATTATTTAAAGTAAAAATATTAATATATTTAGTTCTACACCATCCAGTACATTTAAATCTTGATTCTATTTTTTCCCAATATTTATGAAATTCTTTAAAATTTGTAATATGAGTTCCAAAAGTATTATTTGGATTTGTATTATAAATCCTTTGAATAGTATCTAATGCACCATTTGGACAATCGTTAATATTAAATTTATTTCTATCTCCTGTTTTATTCATTTCAAGATTAGAAGTCATATCTTTATAAAAATAATCGTATAGAATGATATTATATAAATCAGAATGTATATGACATTTACATAATGAAGAACAAAAAATACTATGAGATAATATCATATATTCATCAATATTCTCAAATAATCTAAGTACACCAGAAAGTGGTGTATCACAACCAATTAATTTATTATTTTTTTTATCAAAAATTATTCCTCCTAATGCATTAAAAATTCCAATTGCCAATGCATATAAAAATGATATAATAATCATAAAAATAAACTAAAAAAATTAATTTTTTAAAAACTTACTATTAATAAATATATTTTTGTAGTAGAACAACAAGTAAATGCCATAATTCCTAAAATTGATGTAACTAATGTAAATAATGTTGAAGTTAATTGAAGTATTCCAAGATGTCGCCATGGACTATTATTCCATTTTAAATTTACAACATTAAAATCTAGTATTGATAATACTATTCCCCCTATAGAAAATATTAAACATATAATTGTTGTTGTTAATCCTATTGTTTTCCATGAATTTGTATCACCCATTATTTATTATTTTATAATTTTTTTAAATTCATTTATATTATTCATAATTTTTGAAAAATATTTTTTTATAAAAAATCATTTTATTTTTTAAATGGAAAATATAATATATGAAAATATTAATGAAATTGGGGATTATAATAAAACAGAAGATTCATATTTTGATTTATCATCATATATTATTTCTCCTCTTGAAAGAATAATTTTATATTTAAATGAAGATAAGACTTTTATTAATGGAATAGAGTTATTTTATTCAGGACAGTCAACTGGAATTTTTTCATCACCAAAAGAACCTATTAATGATTATAATAAAATAGAAATAATTTGTATTAATGAGGAAGAAAAAATTTTAAA
Source organism: Isotricha sp. YL-2021a (assembly GCA_023806865.1). Lineage (NCBI taxonomy): Eukaryota > Ciliophora > Litostomatea > Vestibuliferida > Isotrichidae > Isotricha > Isotricha sp. YL-2021a. Next base: position 40,149 of record JAJJLH010002100.1, read on the forward strand.
TATTAAAGGTTGTTTTATTAAAAATAGAATTATAAAATTAGTTTTCATAAATAAAAAAGGAGAAGAAAATGGATTTAATAATGAAAAAGATTATCAAAATTTTAAAAATAAAAAATATTTCAAAACAAATTCAAATAATGAATTAATAGGAATTAAAATAGCTTTTAATCATAAATTAACATATTTTGAACCAATATTTAAAAAAGAAGAAGAATTAACAATAAATGAAGAATTAAAAATAATAAAATCAAATTTATTTGGTAAAAAATTTGATGATTCAAAAGAATTTATATTAGATAAAAAAGTCTATTCTAATAATTGTATTTTAACAAAATTAAATATAATTCATGATAATCATTTAATAATGGGAATTCAAATGTTTTATACATTAAATAATGATAATTTCTCAATTAATTTTGGTCAAATTTCAAATGGATTAATTGAAACAATTGAATTAGATTTAAAAAATAATGAAGAAATTTCTATTATTAATATAAGATCTGGAGCAATGATTGATGCAATATATTTGTTTACAAATAATAATAATATTCTTATCAGTGGTGGGAATGGAGGAGGACAACATAAATTTATATTAGATGATATTAAAAATAAATTTAAAGATAAAAATAATATTAAATTAATTGGTTTTGAAGGTAGTTATTCTGGAGTTTTACATCAATTGAATGTTTTATTTAAATATAATTAAATTAAAATAAATTTTTTAATATCAAAGAATAATATTTTTAAAAAATATTTTTTATGCTCGTACAATGGATAAATAAATGGAATTTGAGCTTCTTTTATACAAATTTGAATATAAAATATTTTTCAATAATGTTTAATAATAAAATAGATAATAAGAATTTAAATTTTTCTAATACTATTGATTGCTTTGATAAATTAAAAGCTCATTATCAAGCTAAAAAAAATAAAAAAATTTTTTTTAAAAATATACAAAATTATAAACAATTTTTAATTAATATAAAAAAAGCCAAATTAACTTATAATGAATCAAAGATTTTTATTAGAAATGGAATTTTATCAAGTTGTGTAATATCTAATATTTTTTATATAATTAAAAAAAGGAAAAATCCAAAGGTAATTAATCAATGGTTTAAATTTTTTAGATATTCATTTCCAATTTCTCTTTTGTTGAATTATTTAATTCAAATTCAATTAAAAAAAAAATATGAAGATCAAATACAAAAAATAAATGATATTTAAAAAAAAATTATTGAAATATTAAAATGTATTATTTTCTTAATTATATATTTTTAAATTTTATATTTGAATATTTATTTATTTTGGAGAAATTATCTCAAATAAATTATTATTTTTTTTTGGATTAATTGAATCATTAGTAAATAATTTCTCATTTTTATTTAAACTTTCTTTATTTTGATTAGACTTTAAATTTTTTTTAACATCATTTTCCATCATTTCAAAAAATTTTTTTTCATTTTCTGTTTCTTTTAAATTCATCATCGAGGAAAAATTATTTAAATTAAATTGATGATTTATATTTGAATTATTCAAACAATTAAATTGAGGAATAGGAATTTGAATTGGATTTATATTTAATAAATTATTTTGATCAAATAAATTAGGATGCATATGATTAATTGTTCCATTATTTTGTTCATAAAAATTCCAAAAACTTTGATTACAAACTTGATCAATTAAATTTTCTATATTTTTCATTATATAACTTGTAAAAAATTTTTGTAATTTTGTATAATATTGAATTATTGTCATTTGTTTTGTTAAATCATTTGTTAGAAACGTTAAATAATTTATTTTTGAATTATCTTTATTTTGTTCTCTAATTGTTAGTTTTAAAATGTCAATTAATTTTGAAATATTTGTAAAGAGAGTTACAATATTAGATAAATTATAATTACAAAAGCGTTGAAATGATTCATTTAATTGTTTAAAAGAATTTTTCATATCTTTCCTTATTAAATAGAAATTATTATTTTGTTGAAAATTCATCATATATAAATTTGCATTTGGATTTGTATTTATATTTTTGAAATAAATGCTCTCTTGATTCTCAAATCCATATGATTTAGTAAAATTTATTTTATTATTATTTGACATTATTTAAAAATAAATTTCTTTAATTATATATTATATATTTCCAAATATTTTGTTAAAGACAAATTCAGTATAGATATTAATAAACATTAGAAATATTGTTTTTTTTATTATAGATAAATAATTTATTTTTATAAATTTATTTTAATTTCTTGATTTCTTTAAACTAAACATTTAAAATTTTATTTATTTCAATAAATTATTTAAAATTATCTTTTTTTTTAAAAATAATTATTTTTTATTCAACAACCTGATATACTTCAATTTCTTTAGTAATAAAATATTTTTTTCCAAAATTTAAAATTCCTTCAGTATTAAAATTATCATCATTACAAGTTCCAGCTATTAAAGTATTTTCAAATGAAATTTCTCCATTTCCATCTCCAATTATAATTAAATTAGCATGACAAAACATAGTATGTCCTTCAGAGGTATGAAATTTTTTATTTAAATTTAATTGAAAAACAAAATCTTTGTAATTTTTTTTCCATTCTTCTTGACTATTCCAACTCTCATTCATAAAAGCTCCAAATTTTATTCCTTCAATTGTTTCTATTATAATTACAGTTTTCCCTTTTTCATCACAAAATTTATGAAAATCTTCTACTGAATTTCCATTTTTTGTTTTTTTAAATAATAAATTAAAGTTTAGTTTTTTTTTTGAGTCAATCCATTTATTTATTAATTCTAATTCATTTTTTCTAATATTTTCATCAGTAATATTATTATTAATTGGATTATTTTGAAGTTTTTTTATTTCATTTGTAAAAAAGCTTTTTAATTCTTGAATTTCATTTTTTAATTCATTTATGCTTTCATAAACATCATTAATATTTAAAACAGGAGAATTATATGATATATTAATTTTAAAAGTTGCTTCTTTTATTACTTCTGTTGGTAAAGGAATAGTTAACATTAAAAATGTACTTTCTTCTTTAATTTTGATTATATTATTTTGATTTTCTAATGATTTTTTTATTAATTTAACTATTTCATTATATATTTGTTCTATATTATCAAACATTAAAAAATATTTATTTTGAGAAATTAAATCTTTTGGAAAAACTTCTTTATAAAATTTTGATGAATTTAATGACTTGATCTCCATTACAATTTTTTCATCCATAATATAAATTAATAATGAATATTTATTATTTTCATATGTTAACATTATTTTATCTTTCAATTTAATTACTGATGGTTTTTCAAAAGGAGTTACTGTTGGTGCTACCTCCATTTCCTTTTTAATATATTGTATTATATATTAAAAATAAATATCATTAAAAGAAATAAATTATTTTATTCAAATTAAAAAAATAATTAAAATTAATTTATTTTATTTAAATCTTTTTTTAATATTTTATTATTATTCTTCTCCTTCATTCTCTATTTCTTTTTCTTGATTTTCTTCTTCATTTTCATTATTATCTTCATTTTTTTCTCCTTCATTTTCATTATTTTTTTCTCCTTCATTTTCATTATTTTCTTCATTTTTTTCTACTTCATTTTCATTATTTTCTTCATTTTTTTCTACCTCATTTTCATTATTTTCTTCATTTTTTTCTACCTCATTTGCATTTTCATTATTTTCATTTTCGTTATTTTCATTTTCATTATTTTCATTTTTTTCATCATTATTTTCAGAATGATGTTCATTATCTTCATTATTATCATTTTCAACATCAACATTATTTTCATTTTGATAATGTTGTAATTCTTCATCATCATTTTTATTTTCTTTATTCTCTTCTTCATTATTTACTTTTGAAATATTTCCATCTTGATTTTCATTATTTTCTTCTTTATTTTCTTCATTTTCTTCATTTTTATTTTCATTTTGATTTTCTTCATTTTCTTCATTATCAATTTTTACTTCTTCAGCATATTTTTTTTCATCTTCATTTTCATTTTTTTCTTCTCCTTCTTCTTCTTTTTTTTCTTCTTTTTCTTCTTCTTTTTCATCATTTTCTTCTTTATCAATTTTACCTTCTTCTTCTTCTTCTTTTTTTCCTTCTTCATTTTCAACTTTTTCAATATTACCTTCATCATCATTTTTTTCATCTTTATTATCTATTTTACCTTCTTCTCCTTCTTCTCCTTCTTCTTTTTTTTCTACTTCATTTTCAACTTTTTCAATATTACCTTCATCTTTATTTTTTTCATCTACTTTAATTTCATCTTTTTCTTCTTTTTCTTGAAATTCTAATTCATAATTTTCTCCTTCTTTTTCTTCTTCATTCTTTACTTTTTCAATATTATCTTCTCCTTCTTCTTTTTTTTCTTCTTCATTCTTTACTTTTTCTTTATCTTCTTCTTCTTTTTTTTCTTCTTTTTTTTCTTCTTTTTTTTCTTCATTTTTTTTATTTTTTTCTTCTTCAATTTTTTTTTTTATCATTTCTTCTTTTTTTTTTTTCTTCTTCTTCTTTTTTTTTTTCTTCTTCTTCTTTTTTTTTTTGTTCTTCTTCTTCTTCTTTTTTTTTTCTTTCTTCAAGGTCTTTTTCTTTTGGTAATTTAGTACCTTTAATAACAAAATCAACAATTTCATCTTTAGTATAATGATTATCATCATGTAAAATTTGTTTAAATCTGGCAATCATTTTATTTTTTTTTTGTCTTACTTCTTCATTAATTCTTAATCTTTCAAATCTAATTAATTCTTTTTGTAATCTAATTTTTTCTGCTTTTCTCATTCTTTCTTCAATTTCTTCTTTTGTTTTTTGTCTTTTATAATCTTGTATTTTTTCATATCTTACAACTCTTAATTTTCTATCTGTTCTTTTTATATAAAGTTGATTAAAATTTTCTAAAATTTGTTCTTTTTGTATATTTCTATATTCTTCTCTTTTTCTTTCTCTTTTTCTCATTTTCTTTAATAAAAATATTTTTTTATCTTGTATTGATTTTTCATATTTTTTCCTTTGTTCATCTAATTTTTTTTGTTTTTCTTCTCTTTCTTTTTGTTCATATTCAATATTTCTTTTTTCTACTATTTCCCTTTCTTTTATTTTTTTTTCTAATTCTTTCATTTTATCATTATATATTTTTTCTTTTTCTTTTTGAATTAATTCATTATTTTTTAAAACTTTTTGTATTTGTTCTTCTTTTTTTTTAATTAATTCATGTTGTTGTTCCATTAATTTTTTTTTTCTTTCTTCTTCAATTAATTTTAATTCTTTTGTTTTCTTTTTTTTAATTTCAACTTGTTCAATTTTTAATTGAATTTTTTCATCTTTTCTTCTTTGTGCTTCATTATGTTTTTTTTCCCTTGTTTCTTTTATTTCATTATAATGAGATAAAGTTTTTAATTTTTCTTCTTCAACTTTTTCTTCAATTTTCCTCATTTTTTTATCAAAATCTTTTTGTTGTTGTTTTATTTTTTCATTTTCTTCTAAAATTTGTCTTCTTCTTTCTTCTTTTTTTTTCTCATCTCTTTCAATATTTTGTTTAACAACTTCTCTATCTCTTCTTAATTTTTCTTCTATTTCTTCTCTTTCTCTCTTTTTTTCTTCTTTTATTTTTTTTTCACTTGCAATTCTTGCAACTTCTAAATCATATTCTAAATTAATTAATATTTTTAAATTTATTTCTTCTCTTCTTTTTTTTTCTTCTAATTTTTTTTTTTCTATTTGTAAAGCAGTTGAATAATTCTCATCATTAATATCAATATCATCAACAGTAAAAATTGGTTTTGAATGATGAGTTTGACTCATTTGTCTTATTTCAATTTCATCTTCATCTTTATTTTTTGATTGAATTGATATTCTACTTTGATTTTTTTTTTTTTTACTTTTTTCAATTATTTCACTTCTTGTAAGAATACATTCTTCAATTAATTTTTTTCTATTTTCTTCAAGGTGATCATATCTTTCTTTTATTAAATGTTTAGGTAAAAATTTTGATTCTGGAAATCTTTCACAATATTGTTTTTCTGTCATTTGAAATAAGTCTCTTTGATCTAAACCATTTTTTGATAATGCTTCAAGAGAACGAGGACTATTTAATCTTGGAGCTTTTGGTGTAAAATTACAATTTTCTAAATTTATTATTTTCATTGATTTTTTAGATTTTGTTTCTTCATTTTGACCTTCTTCTTTATTTTCTTCTTCTGACATTTTTAATTTTTTTTTTATAAGTTATGATTAAATATTATATTAAAATTGACAAAATTTCTATATGATTAAATTATTATTTATAAAAATAGATTTTTATTATTTTTATTAATTATATAAAGTTATATAACCTTTACCATTAACAGATAAAATTGAATTATTTTCTAAACATAATATGGAATTTATTTTTCCTTTTAATTTATTATTAGATGTATCTTTTTCAATTAAAATTGTATCAATTTTAAAACAAACTCTTCCAATAACTTGATACCTTCTAATAGCGAATTCTTGATTATTATAACTTTCTCCTGAAACAATTGATTCATCTTTTGTCACACAAAAACATTCAAAAGCGAATTTATTAGGAATTATATGTGCATAATTTTTATTGTCCTCAAATTTATTAATATAAAAACCACTTTTTTCTTTTCCGCCTACTAAAAATAAATAATCCATATATTTAGTTAAACTTGAATTATTTCCTAAATATTGAATTGAAGGTTCAATTTGATTTAATTTAATATTATTATTAGAATATTCATATACTTTTTGTATAAATATGTTATTCAAAAAAGAATAAAAAAAAAAAAATTCTTTTTCTAAAAGATTAGTTAATAATTCAGGTTTTATATTTAAAAGTTGATTATAATTTTCTTTTTTACTACTTTCAAATTGTTTATTTTTAATATTATATATATATATTGTTTGATTTGTTTGAAATGCAATTAATATATTTTGAAATAATGTAAATGAATAAAATATTTCTCCATTTATTTCATTTTGATTTATACTATTAATTACTTCATATTTATTATCATTTATTTGAATGAAAATACATTTATCTTTAGAAAGACTAATTAAAGTATTATCATTTAACTGTTCCATTTTTCTTATTTTATGTTTATGTTCATTTATAGTAAAATTTATATTAAAAGTTTCTAAATTAAATATATAAATTTCATTTTTACTTTTTCCATTTTTTTCATTTTCATAATTCTTCCCTGATAAATATATTCTATTTCTTTCTTTATTATTTTCATTTAATTTTTTGATACAATAAATTTTCCCATTTTCAATTATTTTTTTTGTTTGAATTTCCTTTAAATGATGAGTGATAATATTATTATTAATATTATTCAAATATTCTAAAAATAATATTTTTGCTTTATCTTTTTTATAACAATTTGGTAAAGGAAAAATAGAAAAATTCAATTCTGAAATATTTTTAATCATTGAATAAGTAACTTTTCTTTCATTAAAAGCTGATTTATAAGTTGTATAAATTGTTTTACAAATTAAAAGTAATAATTTATTAATTTCAATATAATCATTAATTTCATTTATTTTAAATTGTTCATTTTTTATTTTTAAATTAGAAATATGAAAATCAACTTCTTTCATTTTTTTCTTAATATAATCTTCTTTAGAATTGATAATATAATAACCATCATTAATATTAGATTCAAAAATTGTTATTAAATCTGATATTATTTCATATTCTTTATTTTCATCTTCATCACAATATTGACAAATAAAATTATCATCAGTAAGACAATATTTAATATATTGTGATGAATGTTTAATACAATCTATACATTCACAATTATTTTGATTATAAAATTTTTTTTGATTTATATCTCTTAAAAAATTAGTTTGGAAAAAATTAATTGAATCATTATCCAAAATATATTCTTCTTTTTCATTTTTATGAAATAAACAAAATAATTTTATCCTTAATTTATCGTTAATTGAATCTATAATTATTCTTGGAGAATCAAAACAATTTTCATTTTTACATTGAAATATATAATTTGTTTCTTCCTCTATAGAAGAACATGTATAATATGAATCATTCAAATTTAGAATTGATGAAATATCATTATTTTCCATTTGAAAAAAAAAAATTATTTTTAAAAATAATTTATCAATTATAAATTATAAATTGAATATTTTATAAAAAAATTAAATTAAATAAAAAATAATTCTTTTATTTAATAAAATGAATAAGGACGCATAAATTTATTCATATTATTTCTTAAAGTATTATTTTCAAATTCAAGTTGATTTTTTTCATCTTGTATATAACTTAAATTCTTTAATTTTTTATTATATTCAAAATTCATATTCTCAGTATGAGAACATAATTGAATATAATCATTTTGTAATTCTTTATTTTTTTTATTTAATAAATCATTACTTTCTCTTAATGAATCAATATTATTTTTCAAAACCAAAATTTCATTTTGATAATTTTTTAATTCTTCTTTTTGTCTATTTAAACTATTCATTGTTCCAATATTTTGACTTTGTAAATTAATAAAATTCTTTTCACTATTTTGTAACTTTGCAATATTTTTACTATTTTCTTCTTTAATATATTCTAATTCATTTTTTAATGATTGAATTTCTTCTTTATTCTTTTTATCATTTAATAAACTTTCTCTTTCAAGATCATTATATTGTCTTGTTAATGATATATTTTCATTTCTTAATTTTGCTAATTCATAATTTGCACATTCTATTTGTTTACAATTTTCATTTTTAACTTCATTTATTTTATTATCATTATCAATTTTCATTTTTGATATTCTCATTTCATATTCATTTCTTAATTTATTTAAATCTTGAAAATTATTCATATTTATTGTATCTTTTTTTAATGAATCATTTTTTAATAATTGAATTTGATTATTTAATAAATTTATTTCATTTCTCATTTTTTCTTCATTATAATTTTTTTCTTTATCTTTTTCTTTTAAATTATAAATCATTTCATTATTTAATTGTTTATATTTTTCTATTTCATCTTTTAATTGTTTTATTTCTAAATCTTTTTCTTCTAAATTTTTTTTATACAAATTGTCATCTGTTAATTTTTCAAATTTCTTATTTGCTTTTTTTGAATTTTCTTCAATAGTTTTATTAACTTGATTTATATGTTCTCCAAAAGAATTTTTTAATCTTATAATAGAATCTTCAAGAGATTGAATTTTAAATAGCAATTCATTTTTTTCTTTTAAATGAATATTATTTAATTGATTAACATATTCTTCAGTATAATTTTTATTTAAAAAGCCCTTTTTAAAAGTATTATCATTAGTAGAAGAAAAATTATAATTATTACTATTATAATTATAATCATTATTAATATTTTGTTTTTTATCATTCATATTATTTTTATCTAAACTTATTCTATTATGAATCATTTTCGTTTGTATTGAATGAAGAAATGTATCACAATTACTACAAAAATAATGAAAAGGAGAACATTGTAAACATTTAAAACTTGCTTTTGATGCTTTACATCTTTCACATATTTGAAAAGGTAAAATATTATCATTTGAAAAAAAATTTCCAGAATTCATATTTTTTATTAATTAAAATTTAAAAGTTATATTTAAAATTATAAATAAAATTTTATCTTATTATTTAATCTAATAATAATTCTAATAATTGTTCTTTAGAATTAAAATTCTCATTTAAATTCTTATTAATATCATTTATTGGTATTAAATTTTCCTTTGGTTTATTTTCTTTATCAATATCATTTTCTTTTCTAACTCTTTTTTTTTTCAAATATTTAAAAGTTTTATTAATCATTTTATCAATATTTTCTTGTTCTTTTAAAAATTTTTTATTAGCTTTAATAATATCAATATTTTTATCTTTTTTTAAATGTTTTTCAATATCTTCAAATTTTCCTCCATTATTATATTTATTAATTATTTTTGACTCTTCATTTCTTTGTTGTTTCCATTCTCTCATTTTTCTTTCTTGATTTATATGACCAAGTCTCCTTCCACTTAAATCTCTACAAGCATCAAAATTATTTGTTAATTTTTTTCTTGCTGGTTGAGTTTTTAATAATGTTCCAAAACCTCCTTTTCCTCCTTTTAATAGTAATCTAAATTCTATTATTTCATTATTATAATTTGATAATAAAGAATTTAAAGGAATGTTTTTCCCGTTTGATATTGTTTGATATTGGGTTGTGTTTATTTTTTTTTCTTGTAATAAAGTTTCTATTGTTAAATTTTCATCTGAGAAGGTATAAAATTCTGTTGATAAATTATAGGGATTTTTTATTATTACTTTCATTTTTATATATATTATATTTTTAATAATAAAATAATTTATAAATGATTATTTTATTATAAATATAACATAAAAATTAATGTTTTGGATATAATAAATTTTTATCCTAATTTTTAATATTGTATATTTTTCCAAACAATTTTTAAATTATATAATTAATATTTTTAATATTTATTTATTAATTTATAATATTTTGAAAACTTTAAATTAGATATCAATAAAGACATTAATTATTGATTT
>JAJJLH010002101.1:0-50641 GCA_023806865.1 Isotricha sp. YL-2021a
TATTATTATTATTATTATTATTATTATTATTATTATTATTATTATTATTATTATTATTATTATTATTATTATTATTTATTTCATTATTATTATTATTATTATTATTATTATTATTATTATTATTATTTATTTCATTATTATTTATTTCATTATTAATTTTATTATTTTCACTATTATCTTTATTATTTTCATTATTTTTTTTTATTTCATTTACTTTTTCCTTTAAATGATTTAATTCATTAAATTTAATTTCTGATTCTTCACCAATTACTTCTTCACTAAAACCATATTTAACACCATATTTAAATTTATCAATTACTTTTTCAATTTGTTCAAATGAATTAACTACTTTAATACATTTTCCTCTATTTAAATTAATTGCTTTAACTAACCACATATGTTTCCCTGTTTCATGTGTTTTAGGTAATTCAATTATTGTTTTACTTCCAATCATTCTTTTTTTTTCTTTTTTTTTATCTTTTTTTTCTTTTTCATTCATTTCATTTTGAAAAGTTGAAACTATTATTCTATCATTTGGTTTTAATTTTGGGAAAAAATCATTATAAAATTCATTTAATTTATTATTATTATTATTTAAATTTTTATTATCTTTGTTTTCATTTTCATTATTTTCTTCTTCTTTATTTTCATCATCATTATTATCATCATCTTTATTATCATCATCATTTTCATTATCTTTATTATCATTATCATTATTATCTTCTTCATTAATTTCTTCTTTATTATTATCTTTTTCTTTATTTTCATTTCCTTTATTTTCTTTCTCTTTTTTCTTTTTTTCCTTTTTTTTCTTTTTTTTTCTCTTTTCTTTTTTCTCATCAAAATTTTCTCTTCTTTCAACTTCTTTAACAAAATAATCTTTATCATAATAATTTCCAATATCATTATAATTAACAACAAATTTTTGACTCATATTAATAAATCTTTTTAAATTATCTTTAGCATCTTGATTTTCTTTTTCAAAATTCCTGATTTCATCTTCTTTATCTTTTCTCTTTTCTTTAATTTTAAAAATAATAGTAAAAGGTACATATTTAAAAACAGAAATTTTTCTTTCTTCACAATATTTCATTAAATAACAAAACATATTTGCTTTATTAGAAATACAATAATGATTTTCATAATGATTAACAATTTGTTTATTTGTATTATATCTTGATAAAGCATTATATTCAATTCCATAACTAATTTCTTGCCATTTAAAATTATATAAAGAACTAACTTTTGAAAAAGGTTCTTTCCAACTTGTTCTATGACACATACAATTTTTAACTAAATAAGAAGCATTTCCAGGTAAAATTAAATAAAAATGTATATTTAAATTTTGAAGACTTTGATGAATTTCTTTTTCTTGATAATTTTTTCTTATTCTTACTAATCTTTCTGCAATATCTTCTTTTTGTAATATATTTTTAGCTTCTGAACCTTTTAATTTAATACTATTTAATCCAATTAAATTTAATTTATCTTTTTTATCAAAAGAATCTTTTGATTTATTTATTGAAGATGAACTTTTTGAATTTTCTAATGAAAAATTTTTATTGAAATATGACATTCTTTCTGATATTTCATTATATGATAATTGATTTTGATTTAATGTATTATTTAATTTTTTTTTATATGATGATGTAAAGTCTATATTATGTGATGTGTTCATTGATAAATTATCTATTGTTTCTGATGATGGTTTTATTATTTGATTTTTTATTTGTGTTTTTTTATATTCTCTTTTTTCATTATTTGGAGACTTTATTTTAGGATTGTTTGTATTATTATTTATTTTTTTCATGTTTTTATTATTGTTTATATTGTTGTTTGATATTGTTTTTTCTTGAAATAAATTTTTTGGTTTTATTGTTATGTTGTTATTATTTTTTTGTTCTTCTTGATTTTGAATTATTTGTAAATTTTTGTTACTTGTTGTTACATTTTCTTCAATTGGATTTAATTCTGATTTATATTTATTATGAAATACAAAATTTTTCATATTACTATTTATAATTGTTGAATTTGTAGAATTTGAATTTGTATTTGATAAACTTTTTTTATTTAAATTTTCTAATCTTTGAGTTTGTGATTTTGAAGAATTTTGTTTTTGCATTAATATTATATTTAAATATTTATTTCCTCTTGATGTTTCTGGTTTATTTAATATTTTCATTTCTTTATCAATACTAATATTTTTAAGTTCTTTTTTTTTTTTATTTTTTGCTATAATTCTATAATGTTGATTATTTACTCTCTTTTTTTTTGAACCTGATAATGTTCTATAAACTTCTTCTTCTATTGTATTTTTTATTATTTTCATTGGAATTACTTCCACTAATGATTTTAAAGCACAAATATTATTATTTTGTTGTTCATTGTTTATTGTATTATTTTGAGCTTCCATATAATTTGAATTTTTAACATTAAAAATTAAATAACCGATAAAATGTAAATTTTAATTTTATTTTTTTAATTTAGATTTTTATTTTTAAAAAATATATTTTGTTCCTAATTGTGTAATTAAATTTTTAATTATTCTTTTTTATATAATATCTTTTAAAAATAATTAACTTCTTTTTTAATTTTTTTTTTATCAAATTGTTAATATTTAAATAATACTTAAATATATTATTTATATAAAAAATTAATTATTAAAATTTTTAATAGAAAATTAGAGCAAATAAAACATTTATAATTAAATAAAATATAACTTAGTGTGGTTATTAAAATGGGAAGTACTTCATTAAAAAATATTAAAAAAAAGTCCTCAATTGCTAGAGTTTTAACATCTAAACAAGAAAAAAAAGGGATGAACCAAACTTATTCAGGAAAAAATTCTTTCCCTATAAAAAAAGTATCTTCACTTATTTCAATAAGAGATATAAAAAAAAATCCAATTGAGTCATCATATGAAATAAACAATATTTTAAAATTAACAATTCAAAAAAATATAAATTTCAAAAATGAGAAAAATGATTCTCAAATAATAAAAAATGCTTTATCAAATCATTATTTATTTAAATATGTTGATAATGATTACATAACAAAATTGATGAATAAATTAATAAAATGTAAATCACAAAAAGAAATAAAAATATATGAAAAAAATAATGAATCAGAATATTTTTATATTATTACAAAAGGAAAAATGCATTATAATGCAAAAAATAATATTGAAGATAAAATAAAAGAATATCAAGATTTAAATATTAATAGTTCATCATGTTTTGGTGATTATGAAATAATTAATGATATTTCAAGATTATGTGATGTCATCACTGATGAAGAATGTATTTTTTATGTATTAAAAAAAGATGAATTATTAAATACTTTATCTTATGTTAGGAAAAAAAAATTGAATAATATTAATAAATTCATTAATGAAAATTATCCTTTTTTAAATTCTTATCCAGAAGCAAATAAATTTTTAATAAATGCAATAACAATATATAATTTTAATAAATCTGGAGTTTTAATATCAAATTCTTTTGATGAAATGATTAATAATAATATTTTTTTTGTTTCAGAAGGTGAAATTGAAATTATTTATAAACATGAAATTGCAAAATGTTTAAGAAAAGGAGATTTAATTGGATATAGAGAATTAATATTAAATGATGGTTATTTAAGAAATATATATTTAGCAACTAAAACAAATAATGTTGAATTATATTCAATTTCATATAATTCAATAAAATCATTTTTAAAAGAAGATTATTATATAAATGATGTATTATTTTTTGTTTTTTGTATTTGTTGGAAAAAATCACAATATTTAAAAGAATTAGATGTTAATACTTTATATAAAATATTCCCATTATTTAAAATGGAAAGTTATGGACCAAATGAAAAAATATTTAAAAAAGGTGATTGTTTAAATGAAGAAAATATAGTAATTATAGAAGGAAATATATTATGTGAAAATAAAAATAATTATGAAGCAGTTAGAAATGAAATTTTATATGAAAAAGAATTAGTTTTTGGATCAAATGCAGTTTTATTAATGGATGATTTATTTGCTTTTCCAGAAACAATTATTTTAAGATGTCCAAGAGAAAAATATAAAAATATTTTAGGTGGGAAATCATTAAGTGATATAATAAATTCAAATATAAAAAAGAAAACAACACATACAGTAATAATTGATTTATTAAAAAAATTAAATTGTTTTAATATATCTAAAATAAAAGTAAATGAATTAGAAAAGTATTTAAATTTTGAAAAATATCATAAAAAAGTTCCAATAATAAATCAAGGTTCAAGTGACTTGAGTAAATTTTATATGATTAAAAATGGTTATGTTGATATTTATATTAATAATCAATATATAAGAACTTTATCAATGAATAGTCCATTTGGTTTTAAATCAATTATAATGGGAAATAAATTAAGAACAGCATCAGCAATTGCAAATAGTTTAGTTGAATTATATTCAATTGATTTTAATGCTTTTGATAAATATGTTATAAAAGAAAATCCAAATATTTTAACATTTTTAAAAAATAAAATTTATTTAGAAGATGAAACAATTGAATTAGAAGATTTAGAAAATATAAGATTATTAGGAAAAGGAAGTTTTGGTTTTGTTTCATTAGTCCGTTCAAAAAAAACTAAATTTTTATATGCAATAAAATCAATTCCTTTACAAAAAATAATGCAATTAGATATGTATGAATGTATAACAAATGAAAAAAATGCATTAAGAATGTTAGATCATAACTTCATATTAAAACAAGTAAAAACATTAAAAAATTCAGACAATATATTTTTCTTAAACGAATATATAAAAGGTAAAAATTTAAACGATATATTAAAAGAAATGATAACATTAAACAAATCTCAAGCTCAATTTTTTTCAGCAAGTATAATATTATCAATAGAATATATGCATATAAATAAATTAATACATAGAGATATAAAACCAGAAAATATAATGATAAGTGAAACAGGATATATAAAATTAATTGATTTTGGAACTGTTAAAGAAACAAGTTCATTAAATGGGAGAACACATACTAAAATTGGAACTCCTCATTATATGGCACCTGAAGTTATAAGAGGTGATTCTTATGATAATAAAGTTGATTATTGGAGTATTGGTATTTGTATTTTTGAATTTATTTGTGGGAAAAAACCTTTTGGAAATGATATTAAAGATCCTGTTGAAATTTATAAAAGTATTTTAAATGATAAAATTAATTTTCCTAATTTTGTTAAGGATAAAGATTTTATTTTTTTAATTAATTCTATGCTTGAGAAAGATGAAAATAAAAGAATTTTTGGAAGTGAAGTTAAAGATTTAGGATGGTTTAAAGATTTTGATTTTAAAAATTTAAGTGATATGAATATTCAAGTTCCTTTGAAAATTAATTTTGGAAATGATAATGATGATAAAGGAAATTATGGTAAGAATTCAAATGATTATTTAAGTGAGTTGAAGAATTTAATTCAGAAATATAAGAAAGGGAAAGAAAATATTATTTTAACTGATGCTCAAATTCAAAAAGGTGAAAATTGGTTAAAAAATTTTTAATACAAAATGATTTATTATTAATTTTGATTATGTATCATATATAGATTTTAATAATTTATTATTTATTGTTTACAGTTCTTTATAAATTTTTAATTTTCTATATTATAATACTAAATCAAAATTAGAATTTCATAAATCATAATTCAATAAAATTATATAATAAAAAAATAAACATTTAAAAAAATAAAAAAATAATAATTAAAATAAGAAATATCAAAAATAAATAAAATAAAAATAGCAAAAAAAAAAAAATTTAAACATCTCAAACTTTATTAATATCTTCCTGACTAATAATACCATTAACAATTCCAAAAGGTTTTTCAATATAACCTAAAAGCATATTTTTAATTTCTTCATCTTCAGTAACATCAGAAGGTTTCCTTCCATTAACATCACACATTAAAGGATTTCCTCCTCTTAAAAGTAAAAGATAAACACAATCTTTTTGATTATTTAAAGCAGCTAAATAAATAGGAGTTCTCATTTTTTCATCAAAACAATTACAACTTTCTCCATAATCCAAAAGTAAATTTAATAATTTATAATAACCTAATTTTGCTGCCCAATGAAAACCAGTTTGTTTCATGTAATCATATTGAGTTAAGTAATCTGGATTTTTTATTAAAGCTTCTTTTACTATGTCATATTGATTAAATTTTACTGATTCTATAAATTTTTCTGAACCACTTAATTCAAATGGTTTTGATGGAAATGGAGATTTTGATAAGTAGGTTCTTACTGAGATTCCATTTGATGCTAGATATTTTATTGCAGAAAGTAAGGTTTTTTTTCGTTTGATTCTTTCTATTTTTTTTTTATATATTTTTATATTTACTTTTTCTGTTTTCTGTTAGTTTTTTTATTATTTTGTTACGCTCTTCTATTTCATTTTTTTCTTTTTTAATATTTGATTCTTCTTCTTTTGATAATGGGGGAATTTCTTCTTTTTTATTTTCTTTTTCTTTATTTTCTTTTGTTTCTATATTTTCTTCTTCTTTAATTTCTCCTTCATTACTTTTACTAAAATTATATTAAATATAATATTACATTTGAGATTTATTTTTATCCATTAATAAATTATATCCAGTCTCAGTAGTACTTGAATTACCTTTTGTAAATATTGTTGATTGTTGATTAATTTGAATACTACTATCATTATTTTGAAATGTACTTTGATTATTTTCATTAGGAACATTATCATTAATATAAATATTCATATTATCATTATTATTATTTGAATAACTTATAACTGATTCTGGAATATCAAATTCTAAATTTATTTTTTTTATAATTTCTTTATAATTTGGTAATTCATTCTTTACATTTATAATTGCTTTCTTACAAACTTTCATTAAATAAGGATCATATGAAGGAGTTTTTCTTCTTGTATAACTTAAATTAGGATTAAAATTTGAATTTGTTAACATTATTTCTTTTGCTAAATTTGAAAATTTACTTTTTTTATTATTTCTAAATCCTGATCTTGTTAAATCATCATGAAATTTTTTTCTATAAATTTCAAATTTATCATTTGTTATTGTACGTAAATGATCAAAATCTTTATCATTATATGTATCTACATATTCAGTTTTTGCATATTTTTCATATTTTTTATTAGATTCATCTAAAACATCACCTAATGTTTTATATAAATTATGTTCGTCTTGATTAATATAAATCATTTTTTTTTAATGTTACAAAATAAATAAATAAATAAATAAAACTTAAAAAAAAAATTAAAAAAAACCTTAAATAAAAAAAT
Source organism: Isotricha sp. YL-2021a (assembly GCA_023806865.1). Lineage (NCBI taxonomy): Eukaryota > Ciliophora > Litostomatea > Vestibuliferida > Isotrichidae > Isotricha > Isotricha sp. YL-2021a. Next base: position 7,305 of record JAJJLH010002101.1, read on the forward strand.
AATAATTCTCCATTTAAATTTTAAAATTATAAAAATTAATATTCAAAAAACCAATTAAAAAAAAATGAAATCTTTACGTAATCGTAAAACTCAATACACTGAAGTTCCAATAGTGAAAACCTTAACATCCCAAAATTTCTTATCTTTAAGTAAAGGTTCAAAACAATTTACAGATCCACTTTTTCCTCCAACAGAAATAAGTTTATACAGTACAAAACCTCATATAAAAAAATATCAAACTCCAGAAATTCCCTCTTTTTTTTTATGTGGACGTGAAAAAAAATTTTATTCTCAATTTAATTTATTAGTAAAAGATGGAAGATACTCATGGAAAAGATTATCAGATTTATATAATATGTCTGAATTAAATATATACATTGAAGATAAAAATTTAAGTGAAGATGTAGTAATTGGAGAATTAGGTGATTGTTATTTTTTATCTGTTTTAATGATTTTAGCAAAAAATCCAGAAAATATAAAAAAATTACTTCCTGTTAATTTAATTTCACCTACAGGAACTTATTTATGTAATGTTTATATTCATGGAATTGAAACTTCTATTGTAATTGATGATTATTTTCCTATTATTGATGTTCCTGGATATGAACAAATTTTAGCTTTTGCTAATATTAATCCTTCTACTGGTAGTATTTGGCCTATTTTATTAGAGAAAGCTTGGGCTAAATGTAATTTATCATATGAAGATATTATTAAAGGAAATTCTGGTGATGCTTTTGAATTTTTAACTCCTGCTCCAGTTGATACTTTTTTCCATGATAAAATTGAATCGAAGAGATTATTTAAAATTATTAGAGATAGTTTAGAAAAGGAATCTATTGTTGTTTGTGATATTACTGAAACTGGTGATGGTAATTTAGATTTATTAGGTAAAATGGGTTTAATTCCTAATCATTCATATAATGTTATTGATACTAGATTATTGAAACATCCTAATGGTAATGAAATTAAATTACTTAAAATAAAAAATATTTATGGTACTAATAAATGGTTAGGTGATTGGAGTGATGGATCACATAAATGGAATGAGGAATTTATTAAAAAATGTGGAATGGATAAAAAGGAAAAAGGTATTTTTTGGATGGCTTTTGATGATTATATTAGATTTTATACTTCTACTCATATTTGTCATTTAAATAATGAATATCAATATGTTTCTAGGAAATTTGAAGTTAGAAATGATTTAGTTTTTAATATTGCTAAAATTTTTGTTGAGAAAGATACTCATGGATATTTTATTGTTAATTTGAAAAATAAAAGAATTTATAGGAATTTGAAAGGTTTTGAAAATTTCGATAATCCATTTTGTTCAATGTTTGTTTTTAGACAAGATGGTGATGGATTTCAATTTTATGGAAGTGATAGTGGTAATCAAAATAGATTATATGTTGATTGTGATTTAATAGAAGCTGGTTCATATTACATAGCATTAACATTTCCAAAACAAAATAAAAATTTTGATATGGTAAGTGGATTTGAAAGTGAAAAATTTGAAAAATTATCATATCGTGTAGGAATATATTCAGGTTATTTTTCAATTAAAATTCATGAAGCAAATGACAATGAAAGAAATGAAATATATGATTTTATATATAATTCAATATCTCAAATAGCAATAAAAAATCCAATAAAATATAAATTTACAACAGATAATGAAGACTCATCATATAGAGTAATTAACTTTGATAATACAAGAAGAGGTTATGGTTATATTTTTTATTGTAATAACAGTGATGGTTATTTAAGAGAAAGAATAAAAATAAATGTGTTTAAAAACTTTAACATAATTCCAGTATTAAAAAAAGGAAAATACATACCATTAAGACAAGAATTAGTCCAAGATGAAATAGAATATGAAGATCCATCAATGAAAAAAACAATCGACAATTTAAGTGAAGACATATTAGATTCAACAGCAGAAATAGTAGATGTAATAGCAGATAGACCAATAACAGAAAAAAACCCAGCAATAATACAATTAAATATTGCACCACATGCAAATGGAATAGTATTTTTTCAAAAAAATAATGATATTGCAAATATTGATATGATTTCAGATATTTGTTTCGATTATTTACCAAATGTATATTTATATGAAAAAAAATTTACTCCTAAAAAATTTAGATTAAGATACAATAATAAACCAGTTGATATTTTTGAATGTATAACTGAACATAATACAGGAGTTTTTTTCCATTATAAAAATAGAACTAGAGATTATCAAATTAAAGTCACTGCTCGATTTGGTAAAATTGAAAATTTATATTTACAAGTTTGTTCAGAAGATTTAAGAAATCAAAATCAATTGCAATTAAGACAAAATATTGATGGACAATTTAGAGATGATAAAAAAGATAAAATTGTTGAAATTACTGTTATTCCTGGAGAAACTGGATTTTTTGGTCTTGGGGCTAGTGATGTTTTTATGAAGTTTTTATATGAAGTTGAATTTGATTATCATTTTATGTTGTATATTGATCCTGAAAAGGAAAGCCAAATGAAAAGTAGTATTTTAGATGATAATTTTGGATTTAATACTGGACCTTATAAGGATGAAATTAAGGATGATAGGAGTAGGAAAAATTATTGAAATGAAATGTCCTTTTTTTAATTGGAAAAATTTTATTTTTTTTTTATTTTTTTAATTTTTGATTTAATCGAAAATTTATTTATTTATTTGTTTATTTTCTTTAATTTAATTTTTTAATCGCTTTATTTAAAATATATTAAAAGAAAAAATTTTTAATATATCAAAATTACTTAAATAACTTATTGTGAAGTAAAAGCAATTTTATATTAAAAAAGAATTTCATTAAAATATATATATATAAATATAAAGCTTTTTATTATTAATCCAAAATTAATTCATTAATTAACGAATTAAATTATTTTAATTATTATTATCTATAAAATGATTATTCCTTAATTTTGATGATGTATAATCAATTTCCATAACTTGGGACTTTATAAAAGAAAATCAAATAGAAATTGCTTTCATTTTTATTATCAATATTTTATTCAATAAAACTATTCAAAATAAAAAACTAAATGTATAAAAATAATAATTGTTCAAATTAATTTTTAAAAAGTAAATTCAAATATTAAAAAGAAAAAAATGTTTTTAAATCAATTAACAAACAATTTATTTAATAAAAAAAAAGATTCTTTAATAAATATTTTTCCAAGGAACAGGTTTTTGAATTCCTTTATTAAAACTTTCCGAATTATCAGAAAACTTAAACTTTTCTTCAATAATATTCAAAGGAATATTAAACCAATCAACACTTTTCCCAATAAGAAAACTTGCATGTCCCATATTAGGAAAAATTTTAAAATAAATAACATTATTTTGAATTTGTTGATATAACCAATTAAGATCATTAGGAGTAGAAAGCATATCATCTTCACCTCCTAATAACATAATAGGAAAATCAATAATATTTTTTAAATTATAAGGTAAAGGTTCTTTTTGATTATAAATAACCATATTTGCCTCTTTACCATAATCATAATGTACAAAATCTTTATTTTTAAAAATAGAAATAAAATGAATTAAAGATTTTAAACTAGTTCCACTTGGAAAATGTTTTAAAAAAACTCCTAATTGAATAGGATCATTATCATCACTTGATTTTTCATCACATACTAAACTTAAAGAAAAATTAGTCAAACCTGAAAATTTATTGTTGAAAAAAGACGACACCGTCATACTATTTTTATCTTCAGGTAAAATTTCATACATTTTAATTATTTTAAATAATTTATGAGCATTTAAATTTTCTAAACTAGTAAGAATCCCAGAACTCATATGTGTAATTCTAGCAATAGGAGCTAAAGCAATGAATAATTTAATATATTGTTTAAAATATTCACATTGACTACACAAAGCAGCAAATAGCATAGCAGTACCTTGAGAATGACCAAAATAAATAATTCTCTCACCTGATTTATTTTTATCCATAATATATTCTATTATTGAAGGTAAATCATATAATCCTAAATCATGAAGGGAAAATTGCCAAAATTCAAAATCATTTGTTGAATATTTTTTATGTTCTTTACTATGTTTATTTCCTCGAGAATTTGATATCCAAACATCATATCCTTTATTTGCTAAGATAAATGGAAGACAACGCTCTTCTTTATTACTTATAAAACCATCTGAGGAATCTAAGATTCCATGTTGGAATAATACTGGAGGCTTTTTTGAATCTGTTTTTATATCTTTTCTTGATGAGGGTATTCTATATGTTGTTAATATATAACCATCTATTGTTTCTATTTTGTGGATTTCTACTGGGTAGTTTTTTGATGTTATTATTTCTGACATATTTCTATCTTCGTCTGGGGATTTTTCTTTTCCTTTAAAGACATTTTGGATTCTTTCTATAAAACTCATGTTTTCTGAGGACATTTTGTTATTTGATTATTGGTTTGAATTTTGATAAATATATTATTAATTATATTTTTTTTAAAATTTTTTATTTGATTGAATATATAATTTTTTGATTAAATGGACAGAGGACAAGAATATTATTCTTTAGTTAAATTACCATATAAAATAATAAGAACAAAAGATGATCTTTATTATCCAATTGTAAATCCAAATGTAATAAGAAGAGATTTTTCATTTAGAGAAGATAAAATAATACAACAAAGTGTAATACTTGATGTAGGTGAATTACTTTTAATATCAAAAATTCATATTAAACCATCACATCCAAAAATAATTAAAATTGAAATTTCTGAAAAATTAAATAAAAATTGTTTTATAACATTACAAAATGAACTTGAAGTAATAGGAGGTAAATTAAGAGTAATTAATGTTGGTTCATTACCTTGTAGATATTTAAAAATAACATATTTAAAAGGGTGTCCAATTATGGATTATAATACAGTTGAACTTTATGGAATGCATGTTGAAGATATTCAAGCAAAATTAACAGAAGATGCTAAGAATATATTATATGAAAAGTCTTATAGTTTTATTTATAGTTAATTATGTTATTTAATCTTTTTTTTTAAGTTTATAAAATTTATTTAAAAGAATATGTAAAAATTATATATTTTTAAATAATAAAAAAAAACAAATAAGATAATAAATATAATTATGATAAGTTATAAATTAAATAAACATCTTACACAAAAATAAAAGAAAAAAATATAAAAATACTCAAAAAAAAAAAAGTAAAAAAAACCAAAAAAAAAACTCCAAAAAAAAAAAAAAAAAATATAATAAAAATAAAAGTATTTTTAGTTAAATAAAAGAAATTAAACTTTAACTTCTAAAAATCATGTAAAAAACCTAAAAAAAAAAAATATGAAAAAAAAAAACTTTCAACAATTTTTTTTTTTATTGTTCAACCCAATAATCAACATAAGTAGTATAATTGATTTTATCATCTTTCTTGTATTCATTGTTGTTAATGACTTCTTCAATTTCTTCAGGTTTCAAATTGGATCCCATTTCTTCTAAAACATATCTTAATTCTTCATCACCAATAGTACCTCTCTTACCTGCATCAAGAGTATTGAAAGCATCAAGAACGAAATTAGGATCTTTCATAAATTTCATTAAATCAAGAAATCCTTCTAAATCTAAAGGTTCAAATTCTCTTCCCATTGAAATTGTTGCATCATAAATGTCTTCTTCTGTGTAATCTTCTTTTGATGCTTCTACTGCATCAATTAATGATTCATAAGGAACTTTACCACCTTTTGCTACTGAGTTAAATCCACGAGTAAATCTTTCTACTTGCTCGTCGTTTAAATCACCTGTTACTGCTGTTTTTTTTGGAGCTGATGAGGGTTTTGGCATTTTTTATTTTATATTTTTTATTTTTTTTTTTGGATTTTTTATATTGTTTTTTTTTGAATGTAGTATTTTTTTTTTTTTTGGATTGTTTTTTTAATTTTTTTTTTAATTGTTTTTTTATTTATTTTTTTTTTGATTTTTATTTTTTATATATTTCGGGTATTGGATTTATTTTTTTTGGTTTTATATATATTTTTTTTAAATGTTTTTATTTAATTTATTATTTATTTTATCGTTAAATAATATTATTTAGGATTATTTATATTTTTATTCTAGTTTTTTAATCTAATATTATTGATTGTGGTTTTGTAATATGATTAATTATATAAAAATCACATTCTTCTTCATTCAATTTATTTTGTTTCATTTGTATTTTTGTTTTATATAATTTAACTTTTATTTTATTTATTTCAATCATCCCTTTTGCACTTGTAATAAAATTAAATATTAATTTTTCAAATTCGTTATTATTATTTTCCTCTTGAATATTATCAATTGAATATAATTTCAATCCAATCCAATTAATATTACTTTCAGTTTCATTAACTACAAAAATTTCATATTTTGAAATTTCTTTTATTTGATTTATTCCTTTTTTATTAAGAATAACTATTACTGTAACTAAATTTTCTTTATCATTAATTTTTGTTTTTTTAATATTTAATTCTGTAGAAATATGAAATAAATTAAGTAAAAATGGATAATTAAATTTTGGAGTTCCAAGTTTAACTGAATAAAAATAAATTCCATTAATTATACTATTATCATTTTTATCTTTTGCATTCCAATTAATAAGAAAATAATTAGACCTATTTAAAATTGATGTTAATTTTTTTGTAATATAATCATATTCTTTTAATATTTCTAGAAATGAAATATTTTCTTTATCTTCTCCTTCTTTAAAATTATAAATTAAATCAAATTTACAATAATTTTTCTCTTTTTTATTATCAGTCATTTTTTTCCATATCATTTCTTTATTTTTTTCCTTTAAAGAAAATACTTTCCCAAATAAAATATTTCCCATTTCCAAATTTGAAATTTCTCCGTCATCATCAATTGATGTACTTAAAAAAGTAGAAAAATAAATTTTTTGAAATTCATTATTTTCATTATCAAAATTAATAATATTCTCTTCAGCAAATAAATTTAAAGAAGGTAAAACATTTAATTTAATAATATATCTTTTAACTTCACAAGGTTTTGCTTTTAACTCATCTTCAAATTTAATTAAAATTTTAATATAAATAGTTCCAATTACTTGAGGAATAAAAGGAATATGAACAATACTTTCTCTATTATTACCTTTTAAAGAAATATTTCTATGAATATAATCAAAAATTGTAGTTGGAATTCTATTATTATTATTTCTATTTAATGAATCTTCTAAAAAAATAGTAAATCTTTTTATATTATGTTCTTTTGAATAATTTTTTAATATTACTGGAAATAAAATTAATTGATATTGTTTCATTGATAATTCTTTATTCATTGGGAATAATACAATTATATCTTCTTCAGGTGATTTTATTTCATATATTATTTTTGCTTTTTTTGATATGTAAATTGATGTTTTGTTTGTATGATTTGTTAATGAATCTCTTGAATTACTATGAGAACTTTTTGAACTTGCATTACTTAATCTATGGGCTTCTTTTGATGATGAATGACTTTTTTTTCTATATGAATATAGTTTGTTTTTATTTTTTTCATTAAATAAGTGATTTATTTCACAAAATGATTCAAAAAGATATAATTTTAATCCATTTATGTATATTTTACCTGGGGATAATGGTTTAACATATAATTCAATATCTATTGATTTTTTTTTTTCTAATTTAATATCTATTTGATTGAATTCAATATTTGAATTTAGATTTTTTTCTTCTTCATTTTCAGTTTTATTCTCATTAATATATTCACATAATAATTCTGCTTTTAAGGGTAAATCTATATCTAAAGGATTTTTAATTTTAATTTTCAAATAAATTTTTTCATTAATTTTACCTTGGAAAATTCTTTTATTAAAGAAATTAGAATATTTTTCTTTATCCATAATAACATTATCTAAATTTCTAATAATTAATAAATCTCTCTCATCTAAATTACTATAAGGTTTAGATGAAAGTACTTCTGCATATTTATTAAAAACATTCCATTGAATTTTCTCATATCCTCTTTCTTTTGAAATTAAGGCAATATCATAATCTTCTTGTTCAGTAATAAAAATACTACTATTATCAATTTGAGGAATATTTAATGATTTAATATTAATATTATTACAATTAATATTATTCTCAATTACATATTTTATAGATGTTAAAAATGCTTTAAAATATAATGAAAGTTCTTGATTTTGTTTATTTGAATATTGTGCAAATTCAATACAATTTTTATTAAATTTTATTATTAATTCATTATTCTTTATTATTAAAGAAATTTCACCTAATTTACTATTTACATCTTCTCTAATTGCAACAAATGAATTTGAAGGATTATCAATTAAATTAAATAAATTTCCATATGCATTTAATGAATAATATTCCATATTATTTTCTAAATTTGCATACGCTTCTCCACTTTTATAACTAAATAAAAAAAACTTTCTAAATTTACCTTCAAATCGATAATATATTCCTATTTTTTCTAATAATAAAGGTTTAAAATAATGATAAGATTGTAATTTTGGAATTTTTCTTAAATCATTTTTAACATAAATTTCAATTCCATTATCTGAATTAATAGTATGTCTGAAATTATTATAAAAAGAAATTACATCATAAAATCTATTTTGATCTTCTAACATTTTTAATAAAATACATCCCCATTTAACTGAATTATCAAATTGTTTTCTTTTACTATATTTAATATAAACATTATTATAATCTTCTTTTTTTGTTAATGAATTAAAAAATTTGCATATCATATATTTTTCATATATTGGAAGGTAATAATTTGTTTTTTTTAAATCATTATATAAATTTTTAAATTGTATTTCAGCAGTTTTATAATTACGAAAAAAAAAGTTTATCATTCCATAATCATATAATTCTTTATAATGAGTTTTTAATATTCCTTGTGATGTTAATAATTCTTCTCTTTTAAAAATTAAAGATGTAAATTGTATTTTTTTATTTTTTTCTTCAATTATCTTTTTTAATTTATCATTTTCTTGAAATATTTTTGGTAAAGCATAATTAATAAAAAAATTCTCATAAAAATCAACTTTATAAGTATTTATCTCAGAATCAGTAATATATTTTCCATAAATATTTTCTACTTTATTATCTATTATTTTATTTTCAATATTATATTTTTCATTTAAATGAAAATATTGACTCCAAATATCTTTAGTTACTTCATTTAAATTTTTTTTCATATTAATATTCCAATATAAAATATAATGACTTTTATAATAATTAACTTGGAAATTAGATTTTTTTTCTTGAAAATCATTCTCATTTAAATATTTATCATTATCACTATTATCATTAAGTGCAATAATTAATTTAATTTCAGGTTGTTTATAATAACCAATTTTTAAATTAAAAGGTAAATTTTCTTCTTTATCTAATTCTTTAATTACATTAGGATCTTCATTTAAAGAACAAATATAAATAACAATTAAAGGTTGTTGATATAATTCATAAGGATTAAATTGTAATGTTTCAAAAAGTATTTTTTCAAAATTTCTAAACCAAGGTAATGAATAAAATCTTAAATTACTTTGGTTAATTTCAATATTTTTATTTGAAAATGAAGTATCATTAAGAGACCAATTTGGTCTTATTTTTTCACTTGTCATTACTTTATTTAAATAATCTGGAATTTCTTCTTTTTTTATTTGAATAAATTGTTCACTATTATAAAAATCTATTCTAAAATTTGCTATTGTATTTAAATCATTTTCACTGAAAATTATATCAAATTTATTTTTTGTAAAATCTCCAAATGGTCTTAAAAATTCTGCTGGTGATAAATTATTTTTTAAAAAAATATCTTTTGCATCTTTTGTACTATAAACTAGACCACATGGAATAATTTTTTCAGTAACCCATGTGTTAAAATATGTTGAATTCATTTAAAATATTTTTTAATTATTTATTTTTTTTTAAAATTCGGAAAAAAATTAATTAAAAAATATTTATATTTAATATATTCCAATTAATATATTAATATAAATAATAAATTAATTCAATTCTTCAATTTCTTCATTTTGTTTTATATTAAGATATTCATTAAAATTTTCATATTCAGCATAATTTACAATTTGAATTTTATTTGATATTATTCCTTCAATAATACTTTTATCAATTTTTTTAGAATATTTTTCATTTTTAAATTTAGGTATATAAAAATCATCATAATTAGAAGAATAATATATATTTATATTATCAATGTCAAATCCTTTTGGTAAAATTATTGAATTTGATAAAGCATATATTGTATTTACTTTAATCCATTTATTATATTCTGCATTAAGTTCAGTAGCAATTACAAATGATTCTCCTTTATATTCTGCAAAAATATTAAATGGTTTATCACTTTTATTATTTATATTTTTTTTAATAAATAAAGATATTAAAAACATTGGCTTATCAAATTTAATTTTTAAATGATTTGAATCTATTATTCCATATGTCCCACTTGGAGTATTAATTTCTTCTTCTAAAGTCTCTGGAATTTTTTTTGGTTTGATTTGATTTTTATATGTTAAAATTAATTTACCATATATAGTCAATTTAATATAATCATATTCAAATTCAGATAAAATTTCTTCTGGGGCAATTATATCATTTTTTTGAGTTTTAATATCATATAAATCAAAATTTAATAAAAATGACATTTCTAAATCATTATTTATTTCAAAAATTTGGCTAAATTTATTTTTATCTTTATTTTTTATAATATCTGTTGAATCTAAAAGATAATTTTTTATTTTATTTAGTGTCTTATATTTTATTGTTTTTATTTCTGGCTCTGAATTTATTAATGAGTCTTCTATTTCATTATATTTTGATAGAAAAAAACAATTTGGTCCATCATGCCCAGAACATTTTTTTTTTGATTGTTGTTTTTCATATATTTCAAATTTATCTTTGTAATAAAAACTGTCAAAAAAATGAAAAGCTTCTTCTCGATATATACAATTTATCATTATTAATGAAGAAAAAGCATTTAAAAAATATGATAATTTTCCCATTAAATTATTTAAAAATATATAAATATATATTTAAAAAATATGGAAAATAATCCATTAGAAAGTCATCATAAACTTCCTACAAATATGGTTTCAAAAGAAGAAAGATATTTAAGAATGTTTTTTACTTATTTAAAATTAAATGAACAAAAAGAAGAATCAAAAAATACTTTATCAAAAATTTTAATAAAAGAACCAAATTTAATAAAAAGTAATCTTGAAATATTAAAAAAAGATTGGATAACAGTCTACTATAACATTTATGATTATTTTATTTGTAAAGAAGATAATTTATATACTTATTTTTTTAATGATTTAATATATATAAATGAAAATGAAGATGATAATGAAAAAAAGATAATATTAAAAAATTTAGTAATAGAAATGATGAAAATTTGTTTAAAAATTTATCCTCCAACAAGAAAAGATATTATAAATTATTATCAATTTTTCAGATCAACTAAAATGAACAAAAATATGTTTTCAATTTTAATGGAAATTTTCAATATAATATATACAAAAAATACTGAAAGTTCCTTTAAAGAATATTTTGATTCTTTCAAAGATAAAATTTTCTTTTTATTTGATGGAAATTCGAATATAGAAATAAGATTAGATCAAGATTGGATAAACAGTCCATTTAAAGAAAGGCCAAATGGAAATTACTCAAAATCATATTTTGTATTAGGATTTTCATTTCGTTATTTTAAAAAAAATGAAAATTTTAAATTAATAGAATTAAGATATCTATCAAATAAATATTTAGGTTTTTCAATTAGAAATGGACTTTTACATTGTAATATACCTTTTAAAAATAATATTCAAATTCCAATTAATGAAGATACTGATTATTCAATTACAATTGCATGTTTTGAAACTAGAATACAAATTCATATTAATGATACTTTTTATGATACTTCACAAGGAATTGATGAAGTACCAAAAACTTTAATTGTTGGTGATAAATTTTTTGGTATTTTTATAAAAATTTATTCTACTTTTACATTAGAGCCTTTAACTTATAGTAATGAAATTAATTTTGTACAACCTACTGAAGGTAAATGTCATTTTTATTTAGTTTATAATAGTAATGTTTATGAAAGTTTATGTTATCCTAAAGTTGTTCATTTTTCAAAATTAAATTCTTATGCTAATGTTACTTTTAGTGAAAGAGTTTTATTATTTAATAGTGAGAAATCATATATGAGAAGTTTAAAAAATTATGGAGATTTTGCTTCTATTGTAATATTATTAATGTATTTTATTAAAAATCCTGAATATTATAAAAAAGAATATATTAAATTAATTTTTGATAAAATTTATGAACAATGCTCTATTTCTTCTAATATCACTCTTTTTTCTAATAATAATTATTTTATTCAAATGTGTTTAATTTTAATGAATTTTCCTCTACAAATTAGAGATAAGGAACTTGTTGATTATATTTCTCCATTAATTAAATTTAGTGATGGATTTAATTATTATTTTGATATTTTAAAACTTATTTATAATTATCAACCTGATACAGATAAACAACCTTTTTCTTTTCATTTAATTGAAGTGATGATTAAAAAATTATTAAAAGTTCAATCTATGAATGAATTAAATGAAATTAAGGATATTCTTTATTTAACTTTGGAACATTATAATTTAAAATTAGAGAAATCAGAAAATAATATTGCCGATGAAATATATAAATCATTATTATTATATTTTGAAAATTACAAATGTAATAATGAATATATATATTTTAATGTACCAAATTATTTTTGGTTCATTATGTTATATATTTATTTCTTTGAATTAAAAGATAAAATCAAAGAAATAAAAATAATATATGATAATTTAGAGAATTCATTATTACAAGTTCATGATGATGTAAATAAAAAAATAATTCAAATGTTAAATAATTATATTTTATTATTAAATAAGCAAAAAACAAATTATATATATTCATCTCAAAATGAAATTGAAAAAGCAAATTATATTTATATTACTTATATTTTTAAATTATATTCTAGATATAAAAAAAATACGGAAATTGAAAATTTATTAAATAACAATTTAAAAGATATAAAAAATTTTTTTTTTTCAAATTTTAAATATTCAAATATTGATGATTTTAAGAATAAAAAAAGTTTATATTTTTTTATTCCTACAGTATATAATTTACCATATATAACAAAACAATTTAAAAATGATGAAAGTTCATTAATTTTACATTTATTATGTGAAGATATTTTTAAAAATGAAACAAAAGATACAAATCTTTTATTAATATGTAAATTAAAAGATATTTGTATAAATTTAAAATATGTTGACACAAAATCAAATGGTTATTTAATTTATTATATACAAAAAGAAATATTTAAACAATTAAAAATAATAGACTACGAAGTACCAAATTCATTTTACACAAATTTTGAAAGAGATCAAGAAAAAGCAAAAAATTTAAATATTGATATATCAAATATATATCATGATTTATATAAAAAACTAGAAAAAGATAAAAAAGATAATAAAACAAACCATGAAATTACAAAAAATGAATTAAAAGAATATTTAAATCCAAATGATAACACATTTCAAAGTGATTATTTAATATCTCATTCAGATATAGAAGAAATATTAAATCAATTTTGTATAAGAAAAAATTGGATAAAAACAACAATAGATGATCAATTTTTTTATAATCAAAATTGGACAGATTTTAACTTTTGTTATAATTCAAATAATAAAAATCCAAAATTTACAATTAAAAGTGGAGGAACAAGTGATTTAAAATTTCCATTTTTATATAGGATTCCAGATATAACAAAAGTAATTAAACATAGAAATCAAAAAGGAAATCCTGAAGATAAAATAGAAAATATATTTAAAGAAATACCAGAAGAACCTTTTCCAATAAATATTCATTTATCAACAAGAGAAATAAAACAAAAATTAGATTTTTTTTTGAAATATCATGAAGATTTAAATTTACAAATTGATAAAGAATATTTAACAAATGACAAAAAAAAATATTCTTGTTGTGTTACAGGAACATTAATGGGAAAAGGATTTTTTTATATAAAAGATGAAGATACAATAGAATATCAAAATTATTATGATATTGAAAGAGGAGGAAATTATAATTGTATTGATCAATATAATGGAATTTCAATAGAGCAAAATTTTTTTTATAATCCAGTAAAACTATATAGAATTACTATTAAAAAAGAAGAAATAAAAATGTTTATTAAAAGAATTAATTATTATGAAGATCAAGGATTAGAAATTTATTTATTCTCAGGAGGAAGTTGGTATTTTGTTTTTCAAGATAAAAGAGATGAATTTTTAATAGATGCAGGTTTAATTTTAAATAATGAAAAAGAAGATAAAAATAAAAAAGATATTAAAAAAGAAGAATTATATATTTATGATTCAGAATGGAGATCAAAATATATGTTTAAAACAATATATAATGATTTAAATTATAAATCAGGATTTTTTATTAAAACTATTAAAAAAGAACCAATTGGTTATGTTTCAAAATATTTTAGATTTCCTGGTGATAATGAATTTTGGGAAAATACTTGTTTAAGTGATATTTTAAAAAGATGGAAAGATCATAAAATTTCAACTTATACTTTAATTATGTATTTAAATATTTTTAGTGGAAGAACTTTACAAGATAAAAGTCATTATCCTATTTATCCTTTATTAATATTAAATTCTAATAATGGAAATATTATTTATAGAAATTTAAAATTGCCAATTGGACAACAAAAAATTGATAATCAACAAAATTTAAATAGAATTTCATATTTTGATTCTCTTTATAAAAATGAAAAAAATAAAAAAAATGCTTTTTATTATCCTTGTTCATTTTCTTCTGAAAAATCAACTTTAAGATTAATGAGTACAATGATTCCATATTATCAAATAGCAAAAAATATATTTTCTGATAATAATAATATATTAAATTCCATTAACAAAGAAATAATTGATTCTTTAACAAATGAAAATAATGTTAATGAATCAATTCCAGATTTTTTTTATTTACCTGAAATCTTTACTAATATAAATAATTTAAAAGATATTAATGAATTTATTGAAATACCTAATTTAAATTTAATTAATAATACAAATTATAAATTTCCTCAAAATATTATTTATTCATTAACATTAAATAAAATATTAGAATCTAAAGAAGTAAATGATTCAATTGGAAATTGGATTGATTTAATTTTTGGAATTGATCAACATTCAGAAAAGCATAAAAATATATTTAAACCAGAATGTTACATTAATGATAATAAAAATAATGAAATATTTAAAAATAATAAAGAAATAATAAAAAATTATACAAAAATAGGAATTTTACCTCTTCAAATAATAAAATCCTCAAAATTTTCATCATTAATAACTCGAAAGCATCAACCATTAAATTTAACATTCCCAATAAAAGAATCAATAACAATAAAACTATCTAACTCAAGTTTAATAGAATTAATAAATTTCACATCATTAAATTCTGAAATATTTATAGCATACGGTGAAGGTAAAATATGGAATATAAATACAAAAAATATAAAAGAAAATGAATCATTTATTGACTATTCAATAGATAATAAAAGAGGTGTATACAAAGAATATTTTAATCCAAAAGTATTTAAAAAAATATTTTCAATATCTCGTTCATTAAAATATTCTATTCATGGAGGATATATAGATGATGTAATATTATTTTATAATCATAGAAAATTAGATTCAGTATATAATCACGATACATATAATAAAAAATTAATAACTGCAATTGAAATAATTGAATATATAGGAAATGAACATTATTTATTAATTGGTAAATCAAATGGTCATATTCATAAATATAAAATTGATTTTGAATCAATTGATGATTTAATTAAATATCCTGATGATAGTCAATATCCAGAATTTTATTATAAAAGTATTTTAAGATCACATAATAAAGAAATTATTTCTATTAAATATAATTCCTATTTAAATATTTGGATTAGTTGTTCTAAAGATGGTTTTGTTCATGTTTGGAATACTAATGGTTATTCTTTATTTTCTGTTTTTGTTAAATGTAATAATATGAAATATGCTCTTTTATTTTCTGATCCTATTCCTTCTTTTATTGTTTATTTTGATAATATTATTCAATGTTATTTATTAAATCAAATTAAACCTTTGAGAATTTTAGAATTGAAAAATGAAGTTTATAATTTTGAAATTGTTAAAAGTAATTCTTTTGAAGATTTCCTTTTCTGTCAAGATGATAATAAAATATATGTTATTAGTATTCCTTATATGGAAATTGTTCATGAAATAAATGAAAAAGTTACTACTTTTGATTATTTAAGTAATGAAAGATTAATTATTGGATTTTTAAGACATGAAAATGAGAATAAGGTTACTATTAAAAAAATAAAATGTGATATATAAATAAAAGTTTTTTATTTAAAAATATTATTTAAGAAATAATAAAACTTTATTATTTTTATTTAATTTAATCATAATTTAATAATCTAAATTTTGGTATTTAAATCTTTTTTAATTAATTCAATAATTCCTTTAATATCTTTTTTCACATATTTTTCTTTTTTATTTTTTAAAATATCTTCAATATTTCTTTTTCCTAAACCATCATTAAACCAACCAATATTATCAGCAATTAAATGAATATTTTTACACTTATTACATTTAATTAAAACAATTCCTTTTTCATAAGCGTGTTTGCTAAATAATCTTTCCATTTTATTATCACATATTTTACAAGTAAACCTTATAAAATAATTCTCTTTATTAGCATCTTTAATCCCTTTAATCCCATTTAACAAAGTTGAATAATTATTATATAAAAAATTTTCCAAAAAAAAACATTTATTAATATAATTCACAATACTCATTATTCCATATATTTATTTTTTTAATTAAAAAAAAACGAACATGAAAAAAAAATTTTTTTTTCTTTCAAAAACACTAATACCAATATTAATATTACTAAATTCTAATAATGTGAATTCATTATTATCAAAAGTAGCAAATACACAATTAGAACCATCAAATGAAAAAAATTCAGAAGTAGGAGGAAGTGTTTTTGATGATTTAGGAATACCAAATGAAGAACAAAGTCAAGAATTAAATGATGAATCTAATGAAAGTGGGGATAATTCTATTATTGCTGATAATAATTTTGACCCTTTTAAAAAAGAACATGATGAAGAAGAGAAAGAATTAGCTCAAAAAGAAGCTGAAAGATTAGCTAAGTTGAAAGCAGAAGAAGAAAGAAAAAAAAAAGAAGAAGAAGAAAAAAAGAAAAAAGAAGAAGAAGAAAGAAAAAAAAAAGAAGAAGAAGAAAAAAAGAAAAAAGAAGAAGAAGAAAAAAAGAAAAAAGAAGAGGAGGAAGAAAAAGAAAAATTAGAAAAAAAAAAGAAAGAAAAAGAAGAAGAAGAAAGAAAAAAAAAAGAAGAAGAAGAAAAAAAGGAAAAAGAAGAAAAAAAAGAAGAAGAAGAAGAAGAAGAAGAAAAAGAATCAAATACAATAAAATTAAATAATACAAGTCCCTTATTAAAGACATCAAATAATTCAAATGAAGACACAACAAATTCAAGTTTAATTTATAAAGTACATCATCCAGCTTTAGATATTGATAAATCAACAAAAACAAAAATATGGTCAATTAGTACAATAATAATATTTGGTTTTGCATATTTAATTCTTCGTCTCTTATATAATAAACTAAAAAATTTAAATAAATTTTTCTCAAAATGTATTGCAAGTTTATCTAATCAATTATTATTTCTTATTATGTGTTATATTATAATAATATTGATTTATACATATGGAAATTTTGATTCGATTCCTTTAAATTGGGAATATTTTATAGCAGGAATTGCAATTTATTTAATTACTTATGTTATATTTTCAATTTATATTATTGTTATATGCTATTTTATTACTAAAAAATGGGAAAAATTAGAAAAGAATGCAACATCATTTACAGATTTAAGACATAAATTTGATAATATTGCAAATCAGAAATATTATCCTAATAATAATAATTATAATGAATCAAATACAAATGATATAATTGAATCTTTTGAATATTTAGTATTAAAAAGATTTTTTTTTATACCATTATTTCCAATTTTTAAAGCAAGTTCATTTAGAAAAGAAATGAATTTTAGTATTTATTTAAAAAAATCCTTAATAGAAAAATTAAGATTATACTTTAAATTTTCATGGACATCATGGTTCATTTTACTAGTAACAATAATGTTTTGGAATGTTTTCATATCAGGAGCAAAGGCAAAAACATTATTATTTTTATTAATAATATTACCAATAATAGGAATTTTAATAACAGCATTAATATATATTTATTGTAAATCAATATATAGAAAAGTAGTAGAAAAAATAAGTCAAAATAACATTGCAAATTATCAAGATGTTGATTATAATTCAAATTCAGCATTACAAAGTTTAAGTCATCCTAAATATTTATTAAATTTAATACAAGATGAAAAAGAAATGGAAGAAATGAATAAACCAGATAATTTTCATATACATTTTCATCAAAGACCATCATCTTTATATGAAAATTTAATCCCTTTTGGAATAAGTGGTTTTCATATATTAATAAATATAATACAATCAATTTGTTTAATTTTTATTTGTTGGGGTGTAATTACTTTTGGAAAACATTTAAGTGTTATTAGAGAAAAATATAATAAATTAGGTTTAATACTTTTTATTATTGGAAGTATTGTTTATTTCTTTATTCAAGGTTTTATTTCTGCTTTTGCTTTAAAATGGTATTGTATAATAGATTCTATTGAAATGAGAAGAAATGAAAAATGTGTTAAAAAAATGATAAATCATCATTTATATCATAGTGGTAAAATTGCAGAAAGTATATTTCAAAATTTTAAAAAAATTTATTTTGATATGAAAATAAATAAAGAAGAAGATATTGAAGATCAAATTTTTATTGATCAAGAAAAAAAAAATGAATTAGAATTAGGATATCCACATTTACAAGAAATGATAAGAACTTGTGTTTATAGATATACAAAATCAGAAGATGAAAAAGTAACAATTGATATTGAAAAAGATTTAATTCCATTTTTAAAAACATTAGGAAATAATTTAACAGAAAATGAAATAGAATTTATGTTACATTTAATTCAAAATTTCCATTCATTTAAAGGTCAATTATCAATAATTAATTTATTTAATATTTATGGAGCAATATTACATTTTAGAAAACAAAATCCTTTAGAAATAATAAAATTTGTTATGTCTTCTTATTATAAATCAAATAAATCAAATAATAAATCTAGAGAGACTTATATGACTTATAATGCAATTGAATCTTTTGTCAATACATATCATAAATTTTTTACTAAGGAAGAAAATGAATTTATTAAAGAACAATGTAGTTATTTAGGAGAATCTTTTACTTTAGATGCTTTAATGATTAATATTCTTTCACTAAGACAATATTATCCTTATTAAAAAATAAATTTTAAAAATTAATTTTTTGTGTATATATATTATTTATTATATACATATTTTCTTTTTTTATTTTTGTTTTTTTTTTAACATTTTTTTTTATTAAATAAATGTATCTACGTTATTTAATGATTCTAATTTTTTATCATACCATAAACATTCTTTTTCAAATTCTCTTGCATAAATATTTTTCTTTTTTTCTTCTTCTTTTTTTTCTCTTTCTTCTTTTTCTTTTTCTTCATCTATTTCTTTTTTTTCTTCTTTTTTTTTCTTATTTTTATTCTTTTTATTCTTCCTTGTAATAGTTCTTTCATTATTTTTTTTTATTTCTTTTTCTTCACCAAAAGCTAAAAATTCACTTAATTTTTTAAATCTTTCATAAATAGAATTAGGAATTTTAATTTTTTCTTCAATATTTTGATCTTTTCTTAAAATAACACCATAAATTTTTTTTAAACAAACAGGACAAATTTCTAAAGGAATTTTATTAAAATGTTCCATTGAATTAAAACCATTTAATAAACATTCATAATAAATACAATTACTTAAACCAAATAATAAAGCAACATTTCTTAATATTAATTTAATATAATTTTTAAATGATTTTGATTCTAATTTTTTTTGTTTTATTTCATCATCATCATTATTATTTATATTATCACTTTCAGTAACTTTAAATTCAGATAATGAAATTAAGCATTTTCTTGTTTTTGCATTAGTCATTTCAAAACAAGAATCATTTTTTAAAAATGATTTAGGATAAAATTGATATTTATTTACTTGTTTTTCTTTATAAATTGAAATATTATGAAATAAACCAATATCAGTAAAATAAATTATAGAATATGCATTATTTAATTTATTATGTTTTTTTAAAAAAGTTAATAAATGATCTGCTTCTACTGAAATTAAATTATCAGTTTCATCTTCTTTTCTAAATATTAAATTTCCTATTGGAACATTATAATTAATTAATTCTATTTCCATTGGTAAAAAATAATTTTGAACCATTGTTAATATTAAATTTAATATATTTTCATTTAAATTTTCTGGAATATTAATAATCATATCAAAATCTTCTTCAACATTTGCTTTTTTAAATTTTTTTTTAGTTGAATTATATAAAGTATTATCACTCATAGATTGTTTAGAATTTATAAAATTAGTATTTATATTATTATTACTTTCTTCATAAATATTTTTAGATTCTCCAGAAATATATTGTGATTCTTCATAAATATTTTTTGTTTCTCCAAAAATATTTTTTGTTTCTTCAGAATAATTATGTGTTTCTTCAAAATTTTTAGGATTACTCTCTAAATTATTTTTATTATATTTTTCATTAATATCTTCTTCAATAATATTTTCATTTTTTTCTTCTATTTTTTCTAATTTTTGAACTGTATTTTCATTTTCATCTATTAATTTTTGTACCAAAACTTTTTTAGTAAAATTTAAATAAACTAAATAAATTTTACTATTTTTACTTGTATAAGGATAATAAGATTTAGTTCTTATAAATTCAGTATAAGTTTGACCATATTCTTTATGAGATAATAACCAATTATTATCTATTTTTTCATTTATATTAGGAGGAGAAATTGGCTTATAAAAAGAATTTAAATCCGTTAAAATTAATTTTTTAAATAATGTTCCTTCTCCTGACATATCAATTGCAGAATTTCTTTCTTCAATTGAAGGAACTTTAAAATGAAATAAACCATATTCTTTTGAAGCTTTTACTCTATCTTTATATTTCATTTGTTTTTTATATTAAAAAATTATAAGAAATTTATTATTATATTTATATTATTTTTTAATTAATATAATGAAAACTAAAATTAAATCACCACCTCCTTTTTTAAGAGTTGATTATTATAAAGGATTAATTAATACAAAAATTAAGAAAAAAGATTTATTAAATTTGAAATTAAGAAAAAATATTCATAAAAATAAAAATTATTCAAAAAATAATTCTCAAGAAAAGATTATTTATAATTATAATAACATTAATTTTTTTAATGATTTGAATAGTTTTAATTCTGATAGAGGAAATATTAATCATTCTCTTCAAAAAATGCAAAATGATTTTTTTAATTTAATTTATCCTTTTAAAATAGAAAATATTTCTTTTGGACATAAATTAAATCAAAATAAGTCATCTAAAAACTTATTTAATATTAAAAAATTGAGTAATCAAGAAGATATAAGATTCATTGAACCAAAAATAAATATTAATGATGTTTTAATGAATCAAAGAACAAATAGAAATCAGTTTTTCAATAAATATTTAATTAAAAATTATCATTTAAAAAGATCTTTATTATTTCAAAAGAATGATTTTATAAAAAAAAGTTTAACACACAATAAATTTTATAAATCAATGTTAAATGATTCTAATCAAATTAATGGACTTTTTTCTTTAAAATATATATGAATTAAATAAAAAATATTAAAAAATATATAAATATTCTTATTATTTTATAAAATAAAACATTAACAAAAATAAATAAAAAAATGTTTTTAATTTTATGAAAAGCGCGGAATTTAAAAATAAATTTATAAAATCATAATATCATAATATGATATTTAAATAAATTTATAATGTCTTATAAAAATAACACTATCTGTAAAAGTATAGAAGATATAGTTGATTCATTTTTAAATCAAAAAATTAATATTAAGGTTGAAAATCCAATATTAGAAGGATTTTTTATAATACCAGAAAAAAAAAATGAAAGTATAATATTTGCAGACTCAAATGAAAAAAACACAATAAGATGTTATTTTATAAATAATGACCAAATTTCTTTTGAAAAAAATGAAAAAGTATTAATTAAAAAATCAAAAATAGATTTACTTTTAGTAGAAAGAGGAATAAAATTCATAGAATCAAATATTATTTTATTAATAGAATCATTTGAAATAATAAAAGATGCCAAAACTGATTTTAAGACAATTCCACTTAATATAAATAGAATATCAGATATTAAAACTAAAACATTATCAAAATTAGATGAATATATTAAACAATTAATAAATAAATATTATACATTAGAATTATCAAATAAAATAAATGCTGGAAATTTCATAAATAATAAATCAGAAAAAAAACAAAGTAATTTATCAATATTTAAAATAATACAAAAACTTTTAAAAATATCAGTTCAAGGAATTTTATTAAATGAAAACATTGGATTAAAAAATCCATTTGAATATATGATTTCACCAAATGATGATGATTTTGATTTAACTGTAAATATTTTAAGTCAAGTTAACTGGAAAAATTTATATAATAATATGCCTACAATATTTGAGAAAAAAGATAAAGATTATAAAGGTGAAAAAATCACTATTAAAAATTTAAGATTAGAAAATGAAATGAATAAAGAAAAAGAAATATTTCTATCTAGAAAACATAAAAGATATGAAAATAATGAAAAAGAAAATAAAAATATTCCAGGAAATTTAAATGAACTAATTAATTATTATGGTGATATTCAAGTTAACATTGGTCAATCACTAATAGAAAAATATCATTTATATAAAAAATATATGAAATTAATCCATACAGAAAAAATAAAATAATAAAAAAAATAAAAAAATTTAATAATATTAAATATTAATATTTAAACTTTTTCAACTGGACCAACTTTAACTTCTTGTTGAATATTATTATTTTGTTGATTAGGACTTACTGAACTATTTT
Source organism: Isotricha sp. YL-2021a (assembly GCA_023806865.1). Classification (NCBI taxonomy): domain Eukaryota; phylum Ciliophora; class Litostomatea; order Vestibuliferida; family Isotrichidae; genus Isotricha; species Isotricha sp. YL-2021a. The sequence continues at coordinate 30,567 of JAJJLH010002101.1, forward strand.
TTTGTTGTTCTTCATCTACAAAAACCAAACCTAAAACAAAATAAATAACACAAACAATCCAAAGAGCAATTCCAATTCCAATAGTAAACCATTTAGTTTTATGAAAACATAAACATCCACAAAATAATGCAAAGAAAGATTTTCCCAAATAAAATTTAAGAAAATAAAAATTTTTATGAACAAATTCAAAATCAAATTCACTTAATGCGAAAATTGCACCTAAGAAACTAAAAAAAATAATTCAAAATTATATACATCATATAAATATTAATGATATAATCTATTGGATCCATTCCTTCTAAAATATTGAAAAATCTTCCTATTCCTAGACCTATTAATAAACCTGAACAAACAAAAGTTATTATTTTTGCATATTTATGCATTTTTTCATAATCACATGCCATTTTAATATTATATTTTAAATATATTAAAATTTGTTTATGTCAAATTAATCTTTTTTAAATTTTTTTATTATTTTATTCCAAATATGAAATAAATATTTAATAAATTGATTATTTTCAATTAAAAAAAAAAAATAAAAAAAACAAAAAAAAATAAAATAAAATTAAAAAAAATGTTAGTAAAAGGAAAAATAGGAACAACAACTCATTTTGATAATAAATATGAATATAAATCATTATTAGGAGAAGGAAGTTATGGTAAAGCTTATTTAGTAAAAAGTTTAATTGATAATGTAAATATAAAAATAAATAATTAAATATAGAATTTAGCAGTTATTAAAACATTAGAATATTCATCATTAGAAAAACGTGACGAAGCACTTTTAGAAGTTCAAATTTTACAAAATTTAGAATTTCCTTATATAATTCATTTCAGAGAATTTTACTCAGATGATAAAATAATTTATATTGCAATGGATTATGCAGATGGAGGTGACTTATCAAAAAAAATATTAGAACAAAAGAAAAAAGATAAATATTTTACAGAAAATCAAATTTTAGATTGGTTTACTCAAATTTGTTTAGCAATAAAACATATTCATGATAGGAAAATATTACATAGAGATATAAAAAGTCAAAATATATTTCTAACAAAAAATAATATGGTTAAATTAGGTGATTTTGGTATTGCAAAATGTTTTAATAATACAATTGAGAAAGCAAAAACAATTATTGGAACTCCTTATTATTTAAGTCCAGAAATTATTAATAATGAACCATATGGTTTTAAAAGTGATATTTGGGCTCTTGGAGTTTTATTATATGAAATGTGTATGTTAAAAATGCCTTTTGATGCTTCTAATATTCCTCAATTATATTTAAAAATTATTACTGGGAATTATTTTCCTTTTAATAATAATTCTGAATTTAGTAATGATATTAAAAATTTAATTAATGAGTTACTTACTAAAGATCCTAAAAAAAGACCTTCTATTAATAATGTTTTAAAAAATAAATTAATTAAAATGAGAATTGGGAAATTTTTGTCTAAAAATGAAATTGATATTGAATTTTCACATACTATTTTACATAAGTTTAATGTTTTAAATAGTGGGGATAATAATAATTACAATAATAATTCTAATAGAAATTGTCAAAAACCTGTTGTTACACATTATAGAGATAAAGAATTGAATGATTTGTTGAATTTAAAAAAAGATTTAGCGGGAATTGCAATTAATAAATTACCAGAAAGAAAAAGTACTAATAGTAAAAAAAGTGAAAAAGTTTTAATTACAAATTCTAATATAAATAATAATAATAATATAAATAATACAAATAATAATAATATAAATCCAAAAAAAATAGAAAATAAAAAAATTGTTAGAAATAATCCAATTAAAAAAGAAATTAGTGAGAGAAATTTTAGAAATCAAAAAAGAGATATTTCAGATAAAGATAGTAAAGATAATAATTCTAAAATATTAAAAACTGAAAGTTCAAATAATGGAAGTAAGAGTCATAAAAATGGGAAATATTCAGAAAGAAGTACAAGAAAAGATTCTAGAGATAATAATAATTTACATGATTTTATGAAAAAAATGAGAAAACAAAATAAAAAAAAATCAAAAGAATTAGGAGTAATTTGGATGAAGGGAATGGAAAATATTTTAGATGATATTGATAATGATAAAGAAGATATTATAATTCATGATATTAAAAAACAAAATAAAGAAAATAATGGTTTTATTAATAATTATTCAAATAAAATTACTGATAGTAACATTAATACTAATAATAATATTAATAACAATAATAATAATAAAATAAATGATGATAATTCACTTTTAGAATTTGATAAAATACATTGTGAAGATGTAAATGAAGAAGAAGTTCAAAATTTATTTAATAATTTAATGATAGGAAAAACAAATAAAAGTAATAATTTAAATTTGAATAATGTTAAAAATAATCAAAAAAATAATGAAAATAATATAAATGATGAAATGTTAGAAGAATTAAATAATGATTTAGGAAGAGAAATTGTTTTTGATATGGCAAATTTAATTAAATCACAAATTAATGATGATATGACTCAATATGATTATGATTTTGTAGTTAATTATATTAAAGATATTTATGATAAAAAGGGATTAGCCAATGCAATAATAGAAAAAGCAATTAATAAAATCCCAGATATATATTACTTAATGCTTGTGGAAAAAATTACTGTTAATTAATTATGGATTAATTGTTTTTTAAGAAATTATTATTTATATTTGTTATATATATTTATAATTTCTTTTGAGTTAAAATATATATTTTAAATATTCAAAAAAACTTAGATTAAAAAATTTATTAAGAAAATATTAGTTAAATATTAATTTATATATTTTTTTAAATAATACCAATTCAAATTTTATTCAAAAAATAATTAAAAAATAAACTATATATCTTTATAATAATTCTTCTCTTTCCTTTTTTCTTTTTTCCAAAATTCTCTCAATTTCAGCATCTTCAGATCTATTTTTAATAACAATTAAATCACTCAAAATCTTATTACTACTACTTTTACATTTCTCAACACAATTATTAATTAAATTTTTAATATAATCATAATTTGGTTCATCAGTAAATTGTAAACTTCTAACATATTCAATAATTTTTAAAAAATTCTCATTATAAATTAAAGGTACATTTTTACATATTTCCAAAGGAGAAATAGAAATTTTAATTTCTTTAATTCTTTCTTTAATTTCTTGATGTGTTTTAGCTTTAATATTCATCCAAGGTAATTTCCCAGTCATTAAATAAATCATTATATTACAAAAAGCATCTAAATCATCTCTTCTACTTTCTTCAATACCTATTAAATTCCAAATAGAACAAAAAATTATATTTCCAATTGGTTTTTTATTATCTTTAAAATTAATATGTATTTTTTGACTATTACAATAATATTTACATAAACCATAATCTAATAAAATTAAATCACTATTTGAATCCATTTTTCCTTCTTTTTTTCCATTATTTCCAAAAAGTAAATCACTTGTATCTTCAATTGTATAAATTAAATGTGATGGTTCTATATCACGATGAATTATTCTATTTAAATGAATATATTTTATAATTTCTAATATTTTATTTAAAATATTAAAAACTGAAATATGACTTAATTTATATTCACTTAATTCAAAAATTTGATCTAATGTATATCCATATAAATCCATAATTATATAATTTTTATGATTTATTGAATGATAATATTTTGAAAATTTTGGTATTCCTGTTATTTTTAAATTTAAAGAATTTTTTTGTAAATGAGATAATATTTCGTATTCATGTTTTAATTGAGGATGTTTTGTTGATGATGGTTCAGATTTTATTGTATAATATTTTTTATTTTTGTTATTTTCATCTGAAATATGATATCCTTTGTATAATATGCAAAATGTACCTTTCACTAATACATCATCTGTACAGTATTTATATTCGTTGTTTATTGTTAATACATTTTCAGGCTTTAGTTTTATCATTTTTTTATTTTTTTTATTAATTTATTTTTATTTTTTAGTTAATTTATTTATTTAATTGATTATAATAATTTTCTATTGAACTATTCTTTGGATTTATCTTTTTATCAGAATAAAAAACTTTATTTGGATTTGAATTAATTTCATAATGAATTTCATATTCAAAATTCTCTTTATTATTTTTCATTTTATTTTTTTCATTATTACAAATATAATTATTAGTAGATTTAATTAACCTATCACAATTTAAATTATCTAAATAACAAATAATTTTATCAAAATTTCCATTTTTTTTCAAAAACCCATCTTTCAAAACATTAAAATAATTATTAAACCCAATAAAAATACAACTAATATTATCAACACTTCCTTTCTCCATAGATTCCATCATAATATTATCACAAACTTCCTTAATATAAAACTCATAATTATCCTTAATAAAATATTTACAATTCCAAGCAATTTTACAAATATCTCTATTACTCAAAGAATCAAAAATCCCATCACCTAATTTTATATAAATAAGTTAAAATATATACATCCAATAATAATAAAATCACTTTTATCATTTAAATCAAAAGTAATAATATCAGGAGTAGCAATTAAAACATTAGGATTTCCTCCAAATTCAGGAATTTTAGCATATAAATCACCAATTGCTCTTGAAATCTAAAAATAAATAAAATCAATTAATTATAATATAATTAATAATATAATATTATACTGCTAATCTTCCTGGTAAAATTCTCCAAGGAATATTTTTTAATCCTAAATAATTATCATTTTGATATATTTTTCCTCCATTTTTATAAATTCTCTCTTTTTCACTTTTTGAATTTGGTTTATGTTCTTTATTAATTTGATATATTTCCTTACTTGAATTTTGACTATATAAAGCTCTACTATCTCCTAAATTTGCACAATAAACTTTATATTCTATTATTAAAATAATTATAACACATGATCCAGAATATTCAATATTATCAATTAAATTTTTTGGTTTGAATTTATTAAAAAATAATTTTTCTATGTTTACAAATGTTTGTTTTAATGATTTAATTGGTTTTCTAGGAAAATTTTTATTTTCTAATAATAATTTATGAAAATTTTCTTTTAAAAAATCTGAACATTTATTTCCACCGTGACCATCAAATATTGCAAAATAATGTATTGGAGGCCATATTATATTTTTATCATTATTTGGTATTTTTAAATCTATTTTTATTTGAATTTTATCTTCATTGTAATTTCTTACTTTTCCTTCATATGTGTTATAACTATATGAAAATGTGGGAATTGATTTTGAAAATATATTTGATTGAGATGATGGAAATTTTTTCTTTTCTAATTTTTTTTTTAATTCATTATTTGAAGGAAATTTTCTCTTTTTTTCTAAAAATTGTAATAGGAAATTGTCTTTCATTAATTTTTAATAATTAATTGGCATTTAAAAAAATATTATATAGAAATAATTTTGCAAAATTTAAAAGAATTATTTAAATAAAGAATAATTATTTTTGTATTATAAATAAATTATGTAAATGTAATAGATAAAATTATAACAAGTAATATAATAAAAATTGTAATTGCACTATATATTTTATAACATAATTGAACTCCTTCTGAACTATTTTGAAAAGGATTAATTATTATTGAAACAGTTTTATTTTCTAAAAATTTTTTAATTGATTCTTGAACAGTATTAATAAAATCTTCTTGTTTATTAATATTATTCATATTATTATTATTATTTTTAAAATTATCTTCATTAATTGGAATTGAAGAATATTCATTATTCAAAGTATTTTCTTCTTTATTATTATTATTATTAGATTGATTTTTTATTATTTTCTGTACACTAGGAATATTTGGAATTATTGGTTTTCTTTGTTTAGTTTCTATTATATCAAATGGTTCTATTTTTGTTTTATTTTCTTTTAAATTTGGAGGATTATATTCATTGTAATTTTTGTCCATTTATTTTAATTATTTTTAAATTTTTCATTTGAATAAATGATTAAAAAAGAATCATATAAATTCCCTGATATAATTTTAAAAAGTTTATTTAATAGTGAATTAAATAAAGATACTGTTAAAGAATTAGAGATATATATAGCAAAAAGAAAGCCAAAAAATGATATAGAAAATTATTTAATTAAAATAACAGAAGAATATGTTAATGAATTATTCAGTAAAGATGAAACAAAACCTTTTAGAAGTTATATAATTAAAGGAAATTTAACTCCTATTTTTGATATGATTAATATTGTTTTAAAATATGAAAATAATATAGATGCATTATTTATTTTAATTAATTCAATATTTGAAATTTATAAAGAATTAAATTCACAATGTATTGTAGAATATACAAATAAAATAAATGACATTTTAAGAAATAATGATAAAATAATAACAAGATATATCAATAAGTTATTAGATGTTGCAATAATATTAAAAATTCACATTGATTCAAATGTTAGAGGATGTGGAAATGTGTTAGATAATATTCTTCAAAAAACAGTAACTAAAGCATTAAAAGATAAATCAAATCAAAGTTTTGATAGTAAAAAATTAATAAATAAACTGTTAGAAAAAGTTAATACAAATAATACAATAATTAAATTATTTGTTGTGAATTGGATCATATTAATTATTGATATTAATCAAATTCAATTAATAAATATATTACAAGATATTTTACCATGGTTATTTAATTTGTTAAATGATAATTCTGAAGAAGTAAGATCAATAGTTAAAAAATGTTTAATTCCAATACAAGATAATTTAGAAAAAAATTATGAAGATTATTATTTAGAAAATAAAAGCATATATGAAAAGAATTTAACACTAATAATAGAAAAATGTAACTCAAATGGAAAATCAAAAACATTTGTTTTTGAAAGACTAAACAACTATTTAAAGAAATATTATAATATAATGTTAAAATATGTATCATCAATAGAAGAATCAAAAAGTCAAGCAAATTTACTTCAAATTAAACCTTTTCAAAATGATACAAATATTATGAGAAAACAAAGTGTAAAAACTTATCATTTAAATGATAATTTAATTAAGTCATCACTTAACTCATTAACTCCACATCAGAAAAAAATACAAATAGGGATATTAAATACAAATTTTCAAGAAAATGAAAATAAAAATTATAATATTAAAGATAGTTTAAAATTAATTCCTTTTCATTTATTTATAAATGTATTAGATGTAATATTAAATCAAACTAATGAAAAATATGCAACAAATACAAATAAATTACTTGCAAAAATTATTGAACTTGTACCAAAAAATACAAATGAATTTGATGTTAAAACTTTTAGTAATAAAATTAAAATAAATATTAATTCACAGAAATTAGAATTAATTATTCATTGGTATCAAATTTTATTTGATAAATATGGTGATAATATGTTTTCTAATGGTGATGGATTTATTGATAATTTTGATAAATTATTACCAAATGATAATGAAAAATTATTAGAACAAATGATTTATTTTTTATGTGATGTTGCAAATTATAATGAATCTTATTTAAATGTTATTTTTGATAAGATAATTAATCAATTATTAAATAATAAAAAATTAAGAGATTTATATTGGGAAAAAATAATGAAATTATTATCAGATAAAATTGATATTGTTAAAATATATCAAAAATTTTCTGAAATATTATTATCAATAAATAATGTAAAATTTATACATGAAATGGTAAATAAATTAAATATATTTTTAATATCAAATAATTCAGGAAAAGAACTTCGTTTAACTTTATCAAAATATGGAAGAGATAAAGATAAATATGCAAAAGCTTTTTTTGATCAATTATATACTGTATGGTCATATAGTCCAATTGCAGTTTTAATTTTAACTATATTTTCAGAATATTATGAATTAAGTTTTAATTTAATTTTAAATTTTACTGGAATTAAATTAGAAAATGAATTTTTTAAAGAATTAGGATTAATGGTTCAATTATTAGAATCTTCTTCATTTAATCCAATTAGAATTAAATTTTTAGAACCAATGAAAAATTTATATTTAGTAAGAAGTATTTATGGAATTTTAATGTTACTTCCTCAAGGAAATGCATTTGATGCTTTAAGTAAAAGAATGGAAGGTATTTCTACTTTATATGATTATGATCAATATAAAGAAGAAAATTCTGATAATGAAATTGTTAATGAAGATATTAATTATTATATAAAAATTTTTAATGACACTCAAAAATTAATTAAAAATTAATGTAATTTGAATTTATTATTTAATTAATTATAATATTTTATTATAATATACCAAATTTATAAAATTAATTAAAATTTAAAAATAATAAATAATGGAAAATAAACCTAAAATTTATAAATCAACTAATAATCCAAATATAAATAATACTCAAAAAGATTTAACAAAGCAAAAATTATTAAAAAAAGATGTTAAAATTGTAAAAGGAAATAAAAGACCATCAACTACAACAACAACTAAAAGTGTTAATATTAATAATCAAAATAATCATATTAATAATCATCCTTCTTCTGCGAAAAAACTTCATAATGAAAAAAATAATAATACAATTAAAAAAACATCTAAAGTAATTGTAAATAATAAAAATTCTCATTTAAATAAAAATTTAATTAAATATAATAATTTAGAAGAAGCTGTTTTAATTCTTCAAAAAGAAGTTAGGAAATTTCTTGATAAAAAGAAAAACGACCCTAAAACAAAAATGATTGAAAAATTAAAACAAAGGAAAATTGATATTTTACATAATTATAGAATAATTGATAATAAAAAAAGTGATTTAGATTCTAATGAAAAAGATACAATATCAAGTTTAGATTTAAATTATAATGATATTTTAAAAAATATAAAATCAGGAAAAAAGAATAATAATAATATAGATTCTACAAATATAAAATTAAATATTAAAGAAGAAAAAAATGATAATGATAAAATTGAAGATTCAAATAATTTAATAAATAAAAATTCAAATGAAAATGAAAATAATAATAATATTAATAATAATAATCATAATTTTAATAATATTGTTTTTGGCAATGATAATAATACAAATAATATTAATAATGATAATATTAATTTAGAAAAGCAAAAACAAAAAATTGAAATTGAAAAAGAAGATATAGATGATATTGAAGAAGATATTCCAAATTCTGATTTAATAGGATTAGATGATAAATATAATATTGATGATATTGATGAAGAAATTATTAAAAATTATAAAGTTGAACCAAAAGAAATAAAATTACAAGAAAAAAAACCTACATCAGGAAGAAAAAAACAAGAATTAAATGTGATTGTAGTTTCAAAAAAAGATGATAAAGAAAAGTTTAAACCAATTATTCATGAAAATAAAAAAGAAGAAAAAAATATAAAACCTAATAATCAAGAAAATATATTTGAAAAAATTGTTAAAGGAATGCAAAAAGATAAAAATGAAAAAAAAGAAGATAAAAAGAAAAAAGAAATAAATAATATATCAAATCAAAATCAATTACCAATAAAAGAATTACCAATTGAAAATAATACAACAGATTTAAAAAAAAGTACAAATTTTGAAAATGAACAATTAAATAAAATAGATAATAAAGATAATAATGAAAATATAATAGAAACAAAAAATGACTTAAAAAATATAGAAAATGATTTAATTGAATCAACAAAAAAAGATAAAATAGAAGAAAAAGAAGAAATAAAACCAACAGACGCATTTCAAAGATTATATAATTTCTTAGATTCATCATCATTAGAACAACCATCACCCTTGATAAATAAAATAACTGAACAAAACATTTCATTAAATAATAATAATATTAATAATTCAAATATTATTAATAATGATATTAATAGTAATATTAATAATATTAATAATAATAATAATAATAGTTATAATAATGAAATATTAATTCAACAACAAAATTTAAGTAATATTACAGAACAAGCAGATTTAATTTCTCTTAAATTAGAATTATCAGAATCAAAAAAAACAATTGAAATAATGACAAAAGCAATTTCAGAATTAAAAAAACAATTAAGAGATAAAGACGATTATTTAAATAGAACTTTACTAAATAAAAAAAATGAATTTGATTCATTAATAAATAAACAAAATATAATAATGGAAACAATAATATCAGAAAAAAACAGATTAGAAAATCAAGTAAATGAATTACAAGATAGATTAAATCAAAATGAAAGAAATTCATTTAAAAAAATCCAAAATATAAAAGATAATTATGAATTAGAAACAAAAAAAAATAAAGATGCTTGGTTTCAAGCAGAAAAAATAAGAAGAAAAAAATGGGAAGAGCAAAAAATAAAAGAAATAAAAGAGTTAACAGCAAAAGGTTTAGAACCAGAATTAGAAAAAATAATAACAACATATAAAAATAAAATATCAAATTTAGAAGAAGAACATAATAAACAATTAAAATTACAAAAAGAAAAAATAATAGAAGAATATGAATTAAAATATGATGAATTAAAAAAAAGATATATTAAAGAAAAAGATGAAGCAATTGAAAGTGAAAAAGAAATTACAATTCAAAGATTAAGAAATCAAAGTGAAAGATTAGAAGATGAAATTGTAGAAGAAAGAAGAAGATTAAATGCAAAATTACAAAGTGAAATTAATAGATTAGAATCTTTAAGAGAAAAAGATAAAAATTATTATGAAGAACAAATTGGAAAATTAGAAGAAAGAAATAATAATAATATGTTTAATAATGAAAATGCTTTTCAAAAAAAAATTGATGATTTAAGAAAAGAATATGATGATAAATTAAATTTTGAAATTGAAAATATTAAAAATAATCTTATTAAAGAAAATGAGGAAATTTTAAAAAAAAAAGAAAATGATTTAGAAAAAAAATATAAAGAAATGAAATTAGATTTAATTAAAGATAGAGATAAACAAATTAATATTGTTATTGAAAAATTAGGAGAAGAGGCTTTACAAGATAGGAAAAAAAATTTAAATGAAGCTCAAAAAAAAGCAAATGAAAAAAATTTAGTTTTAATAGAAGAAAATAATATAATTAAAAAACAATTAAATGAAATTACAGAAAAATTAAATAAAGAAATTAAAAATAGAACTTTTATAGAAGAACAATTAGATTTAACAACAAAAAAATTAGAATTAAAAAATAATGATTATAGTACAAAAGAAAAACAATATTCAGAATTACAAGAAATGTATAAAAATTTATCTGATAAATTATCAAATTTAACAAGAGAGTTTAATAAAGAAAAAATGAATATGGAAATTGAAATGAAATCTAATTTACAAAAAGGAGATGCAGAAGTTGCTTTATTAAATAATAAATTACAAACTGCTCAAAAAATTTTTGAAAAACAAAAAGATGATATTGAAAAAACTCATCAAAATGAGATTTTAGAAATTCAAGATAAAATTAAGAAAACTTTAAAAATTAAAGAAGAAATTATTCAAAATTTACAAAATGAATTAGAAAAAGAGAAAATTACTAATAAAAAATATGAAGAATTACTTAATCAACAAAGAAAAGAATTTTTTGGAAATTAAAATCAAAAAAAACAAAATTATAATTAAAATAAAATTAAACCAAAATAATAATTTTATTTTAATCCAATATAAATATAATTTTATTTTAAAACAAAAATATTAAATTATATCATATAAAACCAAAAAAAAAATTTTTTTTCAAACCAAAAAAAAAAATAAATAAAAAAAATTTCTACATTAACATTAATAAAAAATATATAAAAAAAATTACATATAATAATTATCAAAATTTTGTTCTTCATTATTTTTCCCAATAAGATTCTTTCCATAAATTTTAAATTCTGGCATATTTTCCATATTAATTTTATTTTTAATTCTTTTTTTATTATCATCACTTTCTTCTTCTTCTTCTTCATAATAAGATTCACTACTTTCATATTCATAACCTTTTTTCTTTTTTTTTTCACTATTTTCACTTTTAGGTTGTGTTTTTTTTTTAATTTTAGGTTTTTTCTTTTTTTTCTTTTTTTTAACATCTTCCCATTCTTCATCTAATTTTTTTTGTTCATTTTCTTTTTTTAATCTTTCTTTTTTTCTCATTGCTTTTTCTTCTTCTAATTCTTTTAATATTCTTTCTTCTTCTTTTTTTTTTCTTTCTTTTTCTAATTCCTTTTCTTTTTCTTCTTCTTCTGCAATTCTCATTTCTTCTGAATCTTCATATAATTTTCTTTTTTCAATTTTTTGACTTTCTTTTATTTTTCTTTGAATTTCTTCATCATCAATTCCCATTTCTCTTAAAATTTCTTTTTCTTTTTCTTCTTTTTCTTTTATTGCATCTTCATCTTTTTTTGATAATTCTAAAATTACTTTATCAGAAGAAATAAAATCATTTTTATAATTATTTAAAAAATCATACATTTCAGAAACTCCTAAAATACATAAATAAAGATTATTATCATTATCTGAAAAAGTCCAAACTACACTTCCATCAATTAATGTTTCAAAATCATCACTTGGAGAAAAAATATTAATTGGATATGATAAAATATTATTTCCTATTAATTTACCATTATTATCTAATAAAAAACAATTACAAATTTCATGATCTTCTTCAATTTCTTCTTCAATAAAATCAACTTTATCAAGTAAATATTTTTTATCATTTGTAAATTTTTTACTTTCACTTATCATAACAAAAATATTATTTCCATATTTTGCATTTTTAATACAATTTACTAAATCACCTTCTCTAATAATATTAACTTCATTTACTTTTAATTCATTATCAAAAATAATACAAGATAATTCATTTACTTTATTAACTTCTCCTCCATCAATACAAGGAATTCTACTATAAATAATAGCAAATTTATCATTTCTTATTTTTGTTATATCTCCTAATCTTCCACTTGTTTGTCCTCTTAAATTTGAAGGAATTGAACCATTTACAATATTAGTTCTTAAATATTTATTTCTTAAATTCATTGTCATATGCTCACTTTTTTTAAAATTATCTAAATTTTTTAAATAGTCATATTCATTAAATTCAAAATCATTATTTGTATTTATTAAATCTTTATTATTTTTAATTCTATTTTGTAAAGGTAAATAATGTTCGAATTTTATTTCAGGTTGATAATTATTATTTGAATTATTATTAAAAGTAGAATTATTACTTAAATTTAATTTAGTTGTTTTTAAATTTGAATTTTTTTTATTTTTAACATCTAATTTTAATTGAATTCTAGGATCAATTCTCATAACTTTTATATTAGCAGGAGCACAATCACCAAATGAACATTCATAAAAATATTTCCCATTAAAAACACATCTCTGACATAAAGAATGTGTAGTACTCCAACTTTGAACTAAATGAACTTGACTACCATCTTCACTATAAGTTACAACAGTATCACCATTATTATCTTCTCTTTCACCATTTTTAGTCAAACCAAAGCAATTCATATATGAAAATACACAAAGTATCCTTCCATAACCATATGATAATCTACCACTTAATGGATTAAACATTGCATTCATTCCAAATTCAATTTTATTTGATTCTGAATTAATAAAAAGTAATTGATTTTTTTCAGGCTTTAAAGGATTTGGTCCATTTTGCATTATATTATTTCTCCAAATCATTTCTCCTTTAGAATTTATAAATTGAATAAATAATAAATTATTATCTCTTGTATCTCCCATTAAGATAACTACACCATTTTTAGTTGATGATAAATCATATGGTATTCCACTATAACATGTATATATTGGATTAGTAAAACAATCTAAAAATAATTGATTTGTATCTTCAAATGATATTTTAAATAATTTCATTTCATTATCTAAAATATCATTAAATGCAATATAGAATCCAATTTCATTTATTAAAGGAGAAATTGGAGCAATTGATCTTGAAAAATGTATTTCATTTATTCTCTTTACTTTATAGAATTTACCTAAATTATATATTTTAATTTGACTTTCATTTACTAATTCAGTATCTTCAAAATCATCATCAGAATAAATTTGTAAATGTTTAGTAACAGTATATTCAACATTATAAAAAACAGTAAAAATACAATTTAAATTATATTCTCCTGATTTAGAATATGAATGACTAACTTCTAATTCATTTTTAATTACTTTACTCCCATCACCAAAATCCCATTTGCATTCTTCTATATTAGGATAATCTAATTTAAATTCAATTTTAAAATTAATAGGGAAAGAATTGTCACTTATTCCTAAATCCAAATTAATTTCTTGATCTCTTATACAACGAGTACTAAACATTGAAAAAGGAGAATTTAAAGAAGTTGTTCTAGTTCCAATAGAAACATGATTATTTGATATATTTAAACAATAAGCTTCTTTTTTATAAATATCATTAAAATTTAAAGTTCCAACAAGTAATCTATTATAATTTTTTAATTTTTGATTTAATTCATAATTATTATTTAATATACTTTCAATTCTTTCTTTATCTTTTTTCTCATCTTTCAAACTTTGATAACTAGAATTACTATTTTTAAAATTCATACAAATTAAATCATAAATACCTTCTTTAACTTCTGCTAAAAAAGCCCCATCCATTAAAGTTAAAAAAAATAATTTTTGTTCATCATTTCTTCCAATATAATCTAACATTTCTTCAATTTCTTCTTTATAAGGTAATCTCCATCCTTTAGGACAAGCTGAAACAGAATCTAAAAAAGAATTTTCTCCATGAATTCCAGGTCCTTTCCCTCTTATTAAACAAATATCTTTTCCTTTATGATTATGATAATTTACTAAATCTCTATCTAACCAAATTTGATTTCCAATTTTAATTGGTTGACCATATGAAATTCCATTTATAATTTCTTCATTACCAAATAATATTTCATCAATTACAAGAACTTTTTTTTCTAAATGAAAACTACGACAAGAAAATAAAATTATATGTAATTTAATTATATATTCTCCTGTTTTATTAAAAATGTGAGATGCAATTAATTTATCTGATTTTTTTTGTTTTTTATTACAATATTTATCATTGAAATCCCATTCGAATGTTGTTATGTTTGTTAAGTTTGGTACTTCGAAAAATGCTTTGTAACCTTGTTCTATTACTAATGGACATTTAAACATTATGTCTAATACTTGATTTGCTATTAATTTACATTTTAGGATTTTTTTATTTTTAAATGTATCTATTTTGAATATTAGTTTTTTTATTTTATTTTCATTTTTTTCTCTTTCTCCTTCTAATTTTTGGAATATTATTTCTTGATTATTTCCAAAAATTAATTCAATTTCATTATCATCAGTTATCATTTTAGCTTTTAAATTAGGTGTATTAGGTTTTTTATTTTTTAATTTCTTAACATTAACTTTAGAAGGTTTATTATTATTTTTATTTCTTTTAATCCTATCATTAATTTTTTTTTTAAAATCTGTATCTAAAATTTCATCTTTACTATAATTATCACCTTTCATATTAACAATATCATTTTCATATTCATATTCACTTTGTTCTTTCATAATAACATCATAACCATCTTTTTTTTTTTTTTCTTCATTTTTTTTTTCCTCATCATTATCATCATTATCATCATCATCATCATCTCTATTAAATCCAACACAATAAAATTTCCAAGCATCATTTTTATATCCATCAAATTCATCACTATAAACTTTATCACTAGTAATATAAACAAAATCTTCATTCATATTAAGTAATTTTTCATGTGTTAAAACAATTTTAGCTCTTTCATTACTTTCAGCAAATTTAATTAATTCTTCATAATCTTTTTTATAAGGTATTCTCCATCCTAATGGAATTTCAACTCTAGGATTTTTAACATCAGGTTCAACTGGGAAATCATAAGTTAACCAAGTTTGATTATAAATTTGAATAGGAATACCATAATTTTTCCCATTATAAATTTCATCTTCATAACCTAATTTAAATGGTTTTGAATCAATATCATTTGGATCATAAATTTCTTCTTCTTCTCTATGACGAAATGGTACTTCTTTTTGTAAAGGAGGAATAAATTGCATTCTATATTTTCTTTTTCTTTCTTCTTTTTCTTCTTGTGATATTTCAGCATCAATTATTGAATGATATAATCCTAATTTTCTTTTATTTCTTTTTTCTTCGGAGTCAGATGAAGAAATTGAATTTTCATCATTTCGACTTTTTTTTATTTCATTTTGATATTTTTTAAATTCATTGTCTTGTTCTTCTTTTGTTCTTTTTTTATTGTATTTACGTGGGATATATTGAGAACTGTCTATGCTTTGGTGATTTTGAGAAGAGATTTTGGAATTTTTACTTTTGGAATTTTGGGAATTTTGAGATTTTATTTCATTTATTTCAGATATACTTTTTTGGTCTTCTGGAGGGTTATTTTGTTTTTCATGTGTTGAACTACAGCCCATTTTTTTAAAGTTATTTTCTTTAATTTTTTTTTGGAATTTATTTTTTTACTATATTAAGTTATTTGTTATTAAAATTTTTATGATTTTATATTTTGGATTAATTACTTTTAATTTATCAGGAATTTATTAATTATGGGATATTGTTTTTTAATTTTGATTTTAAATATGAATTATTTATTATTCAATTTTAAATTAAAAATATTTACTTTTTTATACAATATTATTTGATAATTTTTTATTTTATTCTATTATTAATTAATTATTTTACTTTATTTTTTAATTTATGAAAAATGATTTTCAAAATAAAAGAATTAAAGTATATGAAGCAATATACGGATCTGATATATTTAATCAATTACCTCCAAAAAGAATTGAAAGAATAAAATATAATTATTATGATGATAATTATAATGATATTAAAAATAATAAATGTTTCAAAAATAATATTGATAAATATATTAAAAAACCAAAACATTTCCATAAAAATTGTTCTTCACAAAATATATTTAAATCAAATAATCAATATAATTTAAATGATTGTGTTTTAAAAGAAGAAAAATACTACAATTTAAAATTAAATGATATTAAAGAGTTATCTCAACAATATTATAGTAGAAGAAATAAAATAGAATCATTAAAATCAAATATATTTAATGATAAAATAAAAGAAAAACAAAATAAAAAAATAGATAATTCATATAAAATAATATTACATAATGATTGGAATACAAATTTAGATTGGAGAAACGCAAAAAGTGAATTAATATTTTTTAATGAAAATCAATATCCACAATATGACAATTCATCAAATAATAGAATATCAAAAACTAAAAGAGATAAAATAATAAATTTTTACAAAAAATTAAAATAAAACAAATAAAAAAATAAAATAATATATAATTTAAAAAGAAATAAAAAAAATATTTATTTTTTAAAAAATAATGGAAGCTGATGTTCAAAGACAAATAAAATTATTCACAATTGCAAATTCCTTACCTAAAATAGACATTCATGCCCATTTAAATGGAAGTATTAGAAAAAAAACATTATTAGAAAACTTATCTCAATCAGATAAAAATGAATTAGAAAAATTATATCCTAAAATGGATTTTCCAAATGCAATGAAATTTTTTCAAATATCTTCAAAAATATTAACAGATTTAAAAATGATAAGAAAAATAACAAGAGAAATGTTAGAAGATTGGAAAAAACATAATGTAATATATTTAGAAATTAGAACATCATTAAAAGGTAAAGCAGAATTATTTACAAAAGAAGAATATTTAAAAGCAGTTTTAGAAGAAATTGATAAATTTAATAATGAAAATAATATGATTACAAGATTAATAATTTCTTTAGATAGAGAAAAAGATTTAAATGATTATGAAGATACATATAATATATATATAAATTTTAAAAATGAAAATTTAAAAAAATTAATTGTTGGAATTGATTATTCTGGAAATGAAATAAATGAAAAACATAAATATGAAGAAATAATTCCAATATTAGGAAAATTTAAAAATGAAGGATTAAAAATTACAATTCATATGGGAGAAACAGAAAATTATCAAATATTTCCTTTTGATAAATTTTTACCTGATAGAGTATCACATTGTTATTTTTTAAAAGAAGAACATTATTTAGAAATATTAAAAAGAAATATTCATATTGAAGTTTGTCCAACTTGTTCTTTTAAAATAACTCATCAAATTGATTATTCTAAAATACCTTTAAAAAATTTTTGGAATAAGAAAATTAATGATATAAATGGAAATGAAATTATTTTTAAAAATATTTCTATTAATACTGATGATACTATGTTAATTTTAAGTGATATTAGTCAAGAATATTATGAAGTTGGTGTTAATTTTAAATTAAATGTTGAAGATATTAAAAATATTCTTTTAAATACTATTGATAATATTTTTGAAAAAGATGAAGAAGTAAGGAATAAATTAAAAGATAAAATTAATAATTTTTATGATGATTAAAAATTTGATTTTTTTCTATTTTTTTTAATATTTAATTTTTATATATTTGTTAATTTATTTTTATATAAGTTTTTTTTTCAGGAAAAAAAATGGAATTAGATAAATTTGAGTCAAATGCAGAAATTCAAGATTTATTTTTTAATTTTAACGGAATTGGAAAAGAAGATTTCAAAGAAGAAAAAAAACCAAAGAAAAAAAAAGGTAAAAAACAAAATAAAATAGAAGAAGAAAAAAATGAACCATACATAATAAAAGGTCAAATATACAAAAAGAAAAAAATAAAAAAAATATATACAGACGAAGAACAATTACAAGAATATAAAAACAAACATAAAAAAGTAAAAAAGAAAAAAAAGAAATTAAAAGAAGAAGAATCTGAAATTGAAGATGAAATAGATGAAATAGAAGATAAAGATATGGAAAAAGTTGATATTCATTCTCATAAATTAGGTTTTACAAAAGAAGAAAAAAAAGAAATGAAATTTAAAAAACCATATAGTGCACATGGATGGAAATATACAAATAATAAAATAAAATTACATAAAATAAAAGAAAGTGATAATAATGAAGAAAATTTTGTAAAACCTTATAAAGAAAAAATTTTTATGAGAGAAAAAGGTATAAATTTATTTCCTATTGAAAATAAAGATAATAATATTAATAAAAAAAGATTAAAAACTTCTAAAATTAAAAGAACTTTTCATTATCTTGAACCAGTTAAAAAAAAAGTTGAAAAAAAAAATAAATATAGTGATTATGAAGAAAGTGAAGAAAATGAAGATAGTGATATTTTAGTTTTTGGTGAAGAAAATGATATTGATAATGATAAAGTTGATTCTACTAAAAAAATGATTAAAGATAATCATGAAAGTTTTCAAAAAACAAATGAAGTTTTATCTGATATGAAAAATGTTATGTCAAAGAAAGAATATGATAAATTAATTAATGATATGGGGAAAAATAATAATAATAATAATAATGATATTAGTGAAAGTAAAAATGAGTTTTTTAAAGAAGAAAAAAGTATAAAGGGTGATAATATAGATATGAATAAAGATAACCCCGAAAATGAAAAAATTAAATTTGAAGAATTACAAAATAAAATTAAAGATGAAATTAAAACAAAAGGGAATTTTGATTTTAATAAATTAACTCAAGAAGAACATGATTTAATTACTAAAATGAAGTTATATAGACAAATAGAAGAAAAAAAATTAGAAAAAGAAAGAGAAGAAAAAGAAAAAAAAGAAAAAGAAAAAGAAAAAACAAAAAAAATAAAGAAAGAAACGGGAAAAAACACAATAAAAAATAAAAGACCAAAAACATCAAGTCATATAAGTAATAAATATGATTTAAATGAATCAAAAAGAAATATTTTAAATAATGATATATATAGAATAGTAAATAAAAATAAAAATGATTTAATATCAAATCCAAATAATAAATTTAATTTCTTTATGCAAAAATTTACAAAACAACCAATAATAAAAAAACAATTTATAGGTTGTGATAGTCAAAATATGAATAATCAATTAAATTATATTCCAAAAGTAGGAATGAATGGATTTTTAGTCCATTCATATAATAAAAAAAAGGAATATACAAATAAATATAATTTCAAATCTGTTTTTGTAAATGAAACAGAAGATTTTATTCCCCCTATTCCTTTTAAAGCAAAACCTGCTCCTAATTTTAATAAAATATTTAA